>JAZHYW010000044.1:0-152544 GCA_037355805.1 Ixodes ricinus
CTTTATCGAGAACTACGAAAGAGTACAACTAACCCTGAAAGACATTTTGAATGACAAGGGGTATCTGCGAGACGACAGAAAAGCAGTGATACACGGCTTTTAAGAAAATGCAAAAGGGAGGCCGTGTTTGTTCTCAACTGCGCCATCGCAATATTTAGACCATGCGAGGAACTTGCAGCATCGCTGCAGAAGCCAGATACTTCTGTGAAAGGAGCGCTTAGGGTGACGGAGGTCCTGGAAGCAGACTTGACAAGGCAAAGAAAGGAGGGTGGTTTTTAAGAACTGTATGAACGTGCAGAGGGGGCAGCAAAGAAGCATAAGCTAAAAGTCCCTTCAACCAAGACCACGCGATGCGGTCTTCCAAGAAGGTTTGAACACAGTTGCATGCCCTGTCAATTAGCGTTTCCAGTTAAGAAGACAGGCGTTCAAAGGGTAGCTACAAAAACGACCTACGTAATTATAGACCAATATTGGTACTGCCCTTATTCTCGAAACGTGTTGAAAAATAATAAGCGATAAATTTCAAAAAATTTTTACGCAGTACTATAATAATATAATCAAAGAAGAATACGGATTCCAGAAGGGAAGGACAAATGAACTTTCACTATTGCACCTTTGTGACACGATAATTCACAATATTGAGAATCAGCTTTTTACGATTGGTTTATCGATTTTCGTAGAGCTTTGATTTTATTAAACATGACATACTTTCAAAGCTTAATACATATGGTATACGGGGAACTGCACATAAACTTATCACGAATTATCTGCGATCCCGCAGGCAATACGCAGTGTATAACAACATAAAATCACCTTCAGATTTTATAAAGTATGGCATTTCACAAGGCTCAATACTGGGATATTTGCTCTTTTTGATCTATATTAATGATACACCTAACACTCCATATACCGAAGACTGAGTTTTATACACAGATGACAGAAATGCTTTTTTTTTTTGGGAGCCAAGCTTAACGAGCTAGAAATTGCAACAAATAAATAGTTATCTGCACTATCATCCTGGTTGACAGCAAATGTCTTGTCTCTAAATACGAAAAAAACAAAATATATAATTTTTCCCCCCAGTAAACCGGGTCCTTACAAAGAACATTGAAATAATGAAAACTCCGAACTTGAGCGTGTAAATAACCCCAAATTCGTTGGAGTATGGTTTAACGAGCACATGAATTGGAGGCACCATGTCAGTGCAATAAGAATCGAAATCTGTTTATCAATAGGCTTGCTTTCCTCTGTTAAACATCTTTTACCAGATTGGCTATAGTATCAACTTTATTACACCAAGGTATATTACTGCTTTCTTGTCTGGGGTCAGACAACGAAGACAAATATATCTCACCTACACCTACTACAAAAAAAGCTGTCTGCCTAATAAATAATTCTGATTATGATGCGCACACATTTCCGATTTTCGAAGAATATAAAATATTGAGCTTTCATCAATTATACACATATAAACTTGCAATCTACTTTTATCAGGACTAAACTTCTGACACCAACTCATCCATCACTCTGCATTCGGCCTGACCATTATAGCACACGTCATGATAAATTTATACACCCTAAAATCAGATTGAATGTGGCCACACAAACATTAGCATATCAGATTCCAAAATATTTAACACGTGCAGCTATGTTCACACACTCATCACAAGTAGACTTTCACCAAGCAAATACAAGCATCTTTTAAAGGAAGCTTTGGTAAAAGAACATCGCGATCAGCAGAAAAATAAGCGAAAAGTGAACTTGTCTTTTTCACTATTGTTATGCTATTGCAATATGTTTTTTTTTCTTGTTTTTTTTCTTTTTTTAACATTCATACTGTACATAGTTGGAGCATTTATTTTTTATTTTTTGTTCGGCTGCTGACAGTGAATAATTGTATTCCTGTTTGATAGCGGCATTGAGGCCTCGTCAGACCATCTGGTCTTTTGCCTTAATGCTGCAAACAATATGTATTGTCTAAACAAACTGAAATAAAAAAACAAAAAGCAGTTCTATGAAGCATCGGATTGGGTTCGTGCAGAGCTTGAAAGATGATTCAAACCACCAGGCATGCAAAGTTGCGCATAACTGGAGCAAATCATTTTCTGCACCATTCAAGAGAAGCCACAAACTGCAGAAGAACTTGAAAGGAAGTTACCCAAGATCGCACACTGCTGATTTTTCACTTGGAAAACCTTTCGAAGCAGCTGAACGTGGTTCACTCGCTGTCAAGCGGTTGGATCAGCTCTGTACCCGAATTGTGCCATGCTCTTGGCAGACAAGTCCCAGAAGTCAAGTACGTGATCACTGAGGTGATCCGCCTTTCGGCACTTATAATGACAGTGCCAGCGTCAGCGGCATCGGCTGAACGAAGTTTCAGCGCACTTTGGTGTACCAAGAATTACCTCGTACCTACCATGTCACAAAAGCGACTGACTCGCCATCCATCCATCTAATGTTTTTCGGCGAAATCAGTTTTCATCGCCTCCAGAAAACTATGGAGGAAGCTACAAGCCAAGTCGAAGATTCTGAGAGCACCGCTGTGCCGCCTCGAAAGAAAAACACTTGAGTACAAGAAGAACTACTTCAATGTCTGGAGATATAGACTTACCGTGACTAATAATATATCGTGAAGTGCCGTTGTGTTCTGTGTGTTTGAGTTTGAGAACTCTCACTTGTGTTACACCTCTTGTTATGGAATGACTATTATAAAAAGCGCTAATGAAGTTATTAAAGCACTACCATGTTCTGATGGCGTGCGTTACATCTAAGGTAAATATAGAATTTCATTTGTCAGTTTGAATCTCCCGGTAACACTTCCCCTCGTCAGATTTGCTCTGGCCACAGTTTTGGCCCCATAAACTAATTTATTGTGAAACGTTTGCGAGGCGTATGTTTCGCTCTGCATAGAGCAAGTCATCTGCTTCTTGCGCAGGGGTTGCCGTGATGTCAGTACGACGCCAGAGTCCTTTGACGACGCCGAGCTCCGATTGGCTTTGGTTGAAAGGAAAGTGGGTAGATCTCAATGCTAGATGCGTTGGGGTCTACCCACTATTTTTCAATCCGCCAATAAGAGCTTGGCATTCTGACATCATCGCAACCCTTGTGCTAGAAGCAGACGAACTTGCGCTCCGCATATATTTCTCATAGTAAAAATGGAAGTGATGCAGAAAACAATGATTATTTAGTATTATATAATTATTTTTACAAGCGAGGGAAATTTAAGCAGAAATAGGGAAATTTCAGGCGTCCGCTCGGGAAATTTTAACTTTCCGTGTTGGCAGCCCTGCTTCAAGTGTTAATAAAAACCAACCAAGCACTGCTTTTAAAAAACGATTCGTATGCTCATTTTCATTAGATATATTTTAGCACTCGCTGAAAAGGTGACAGCACCATGTACAATGTGCAGAAAAGAAAAAGAAGAAACTAATATTCGAAGCAGAATGCCCGACAACATTAGCGCCACTACTGAAATCCCCACGCAAACAGTTCTCTGTGCGGAACATGTCACAATAGTAACGTCGCACAATGATGTCGCAAATCTGGTGCACTTCGCTTGTGGAATGCTAGAGCTGCACACTACTGACCAAGTCGCAGAATTACTATCCGCTAAATTTGGTAGGTGATGTTTCGCCAATCAAATGTAGTGGATCTCTTTGGCTTGCTACATCTCAAATTCTGGTGGCCATTGCAAAATGTGACCGTTGTATCAGGGCTCCCTCGCAGGTGATTGCTCACTATCATTGACTGGCATGAGCGACCGTTGTGGTAACCAATTCTTAATGGCTTTTTTTTCTTCTTTTTTTTTAAGGTTGCGGTTTGAGTTGATACATAAGCGATTGCATTAAGATTTACTGACCCAAAAACGTATGCTATGTGTGACAATTTTGTCAGGAATTATCAAAGTACTGCTGCACACTTCTTTTCCGACTGCGACTGAAAATTGGTTAAGCGATAAAATGAATGAATTCCGGAAAAAATGCAAAGAATCAACTACAAAAGATTAATTCACAGATTTTTGCAATAAAACCACAGTTTTCTCTTTTATAATAGTGAAACATTTTGATTATTATTTTTCTTTCCTTTTGTGGGTGGACAAGCCCAGATGTCTTTTCTAGCAGTCTTATGCATGTAAGAGAAAAAAAACTGATTGATGGCAGTTACTTCTGATAAAAAAGCATTTGACTAGATTTCTTCAGTTCTTGACACGATAAGTAATAGAATCCTGTTTGAAAATGAGTTTTTATCTTTTTTCCAATTGCTTTGCTAGGTCACATTAACATTACGGTTTGTCGTCAAATGCTGGGTGCATGCTGGGTGCATTCTTTACTAACCGCCGAATTCCCAAACCTCACTCCAATTGAGGCGCCCCTCCACTTCCCCAAAATCGGGCGATGGCTGATCGCGACAGCAAATAGGCGGCCTTTGCGCTTTCCTTGAGGAAGTGGAGGGGCCCCTCAATTGGAGTGAGGTTTGTAAATTTGGTGGTAAGTGCTACACGTGAGGTTCAGAACGTTTTCTGATGATTTTTGTACAGTTGCTTTATTTCCTTACAGTACCATACCCTTATCATCGACGTCGCACACTTACGAGAACACCACGAGCCCTAGTTGCCATTGCTCCTCCCAGCCGGCCTCGAAGAATAGCTCAGGCATGCCAAGGCCCTCGCTGCAGCGCTCAACTAGTCTTCTCACCGAAAGCGACGACAGTAATTGTGTCAATAACGGAGACCCGGAAGGCCGCTGTGCTTCACTCCAAGAGCCTTCTGATGCGAACATTGTTTTTGCTAGTGGTGATTCACTTTTCTCAAGGACAGAATTCCATATGCATGTCCGGCACAGCTCCAGGAGTGACAACGAAATCAGAAAGAGCATGACCGACACATTCAAGTATTCGAGAAGGAAAACGTCAAGTGATGAATCGGGAGAACGCAGGATTGTGACGGCGAGGGAACATGCTTTCCAGCTGCTAAATGCTTCGGCAAGTATTTGTTGCGCTCTATAACGATGTGGATTCTAGGATAGAAAGTACAGGGTCGTCGAGATAACTAAAAAAAATTCACCATATTCAGGTAAACACACAGAGGAAAAGATAAAATGATTATCGACCGTTTTCTGTGCTTTGCTGGGTCTGCCGTAACGTCTTCCTGGCCGACAGATTACCTGAACGTCTTGGCAATGCTATGAACTTGTGACTTCTTGTAGCCATACTGCCCAATGTTTGGCATAGGTGACTTTCCGGCGCGAAGCGATTCAAATACCTATTGCCGCCCTCCGGTCATACTCCCTGCTCATTTTTGAGCAAGTCGCGAATTGTTTATGTGATAGTCCGGTGTCGAATCACGTGGCCTCAGAAGCGCAATACGGCCGGTTAGCTTCACTGTTTTGTTAAGAGACAAAAACCTAGAAAAAGTCCGGATTTATCTTAACGACCCTATATATCAACAGACAACATCTTCTGAGGCATTGGCAGAGAAACCCCCATATTCGGGGCCGTACAAAGTGTTGCTTAAAGCAAAGTTGCAAGATACCTGTCAATGTTACGTAGACTGGGCTTTTTGAGGGGCTTGGATAAAATCCTTAATTGAGAATTTGTGTTTTGTTAGCTTTATTTTTATTTTGTGGGAACAAAGCAAGGTCAACTCAACTTGGATCTTTTGTTGCAGAATGTGAAAGGTGTATTGTTCATTCAAATGGAGTTGTGCTCTGGCAACCTGGCTGACTGGCTAGCATCTCGCAACCGTAAAATAGAAGAAGGCTTGGGTATGCATTACAACTTTCTTGACATTGCAGAGGGTTTTTGTTGGGGATAGTTAGTTACGACTAGGGTTCCGTGTTTTCGGTAAATACCAATAAGCCCCGCTAATTAACCCCAAGCCGGTTTTATCAGGGTCTGGGAAAACCGAAAAACCCCGATAAGAAATATATAAGCTTTATAGAAAAAAGCTTTATGTGCAGCCATGTTTTGTGTTCACCTGGAACACAATCCGCACTGAACAGTCATCGAGGTTGCTTCTTTCTACGGAAATCACAGATCTTATCTCGTTTCCTTCTCTTATCGGTACTGGGACGTTTTTCAAGTATATTTTGGTCCCTGGAGGTTGAGGAATCCTGTAATCTTTCTTCAACATAAGCCCCGCGTGGACGGCCACGTTTTGCTACTGTCGAGGTTGCGGCCGGTGATTGAGCACGCACTCTCCTGAAGCGGCCGCAAACACCCCCCCCCCCCCCTCCGGCTACGCATAACACGAGATCGGCGGCCAAGTGCGCGCGCTCGTGAAGCAGTCGCCAATGGCTATCTAGAAGTTGTTTTGCTCAGCCGATGGAGGAATGGGCATTTCTTTCACGTTTGTTTTGTGGTTTCAGATGCCGCCGGCTCCGCTCCATGGGGTAGTTAATGTTTTTGCATTAATAAACCCCGAAAACACGAAACCCTAGTTATGATGTCTGAGTTTATTTAAGTTTTTATGGGAACCCTCATTGGACTGGTGTTGCCCCCTGTTTAGATAGGTCCTTCTTGCTTCCAATGAAATCTTAACCTTAAAATTTGAACCTTACAAATCCTAGACTTAGAAACTGGAAACTAGTATTGAAGTCCTCGCATGAGCAACTTTGAAAGAGAGAGATATTACAGGGATGTTCCAAGGCCGGCATTTACTGCCCTTTTTAAAAAGTGTAAAGGGCAGAGAGGCAGTACAAAACGTTTTATGCCACTCTTGAATTGTACATAAAATCTTGTCAAGTTGTCTTGCCTCTTACCGTAAAATATTGCGCATCCACCCATTCCACACTAAGCGCCCGTTCCCAAATTTGTAAGGTCTGAGAAAATATGCACCATACTTTGATACTAAAAATTGATGACCGGACAAGCGCCCATCCCCCATTTTTTCGCGATTATCTCTAAATTTTCAGTGGGCGCTTGCCCGGTATTTTATAATATTTCTTTTGCAGCCGTTTTTTTTTTTTCCCCTAATTGATGTGCCCCAGTGGTCGGGTTTTTTCTCAGAGGGATAGTACAAAGAAAGAGTAAATGCGCAAAGTTTTTTTAGCTATTCAACGGCCCTGCAAGCTGTTCAGGTTGAGAAGCACAGAATGGAAATATTGAGGGCAAAAAGTTGTTGCCTTTTTTATTCATTCAGTTTCATTTTTGTGCATCCGCTTTCATGACATTCCGGTGGTCTTAGACTCTGGACTTGAGGTACTTTACAGAACCTTTCCATCGGATGATGAGCTCTCATTTTCTGAATTTAATTCTGAGAAGCAATAAAAGTCTGAACCAGAAGAGCTGGCACCCCAATTGTCACTACAACGAGAGTAGCCAACGTGCAAGGCAACCATCTCTCGCGTATTACGTGCATGGAGCGCCTGATTTTGAAATTATGAATGGTCCCTACAAAGGGAATACAATGTTTAGTTTCCCAAAGACATAACAAATAGCAGCACCTTCTGGAGTGTGCACGGTTTCGTGTTTAGGAGGGAGCTTTCAGATGTGTAACCATCACCTTGCATGTACGGCAACGACCGTCAGTGTTAAAGATGAGGCATGTAGATAAACAAAGCCAAAAACTTCTCTCTTTTTCTGAGCAGCTCTTTATCCTTGGGTTGTGTGTCAAATATCTACATTGAACTTGATGTACTATTTGGAAAGCCATCTGTCGGCAGGAAATAAATTGCAGAGCAGCCTATAGATGTCTGAAAGTCAGCATTTAAGAGAAATCACTCTGGTTGGGAAAACAATAAATAAAGGACGACAACCAACCAAATCCTAGAAAGGGGAACCCTGTGTTTCGAGGCCTGCTTGGCTCGTCTTCAAGGGGTGACTATGGTGATGGCTGTTGAGGAGCAGTATTTTTCTATCTTTTAGTGATATGGCAGAGCCCATTGACATGTTACCAAAGTGCCAAGGCACCTACCGTAGAATACCGCGCATCCGCCCATTCTACATTAAGTGCCCATCCCCAAATTTGTAAGATCTCGGGAAAAAAAGCACAGTACATTTATATGTCAAATTGATGACCGGACAAGCACCCATCCTCCATTTTTTTGTGATTATCTCCAAAGTTTAAGTGGGCGCTTGCCCGGTATTCTACGGTATTTGTTTCCTGGCGTCGCTTGAATGTGCCAGGAATAAATTAAAAGTCTATGCCCGGGGTTAGTTTCTGCATCTATCATGCTTGTGATGTTGAAAGCAATCCAGTGGTCTCTGACGTCGCAGTGCTCAGTGACTGCACTGCGCTCATGGTCGAACTTGCGCACATTGCATTTGTGTTGGCGGATTCTTTCATTGAAGTTTTTTGTCTCGCCAGTGTAAATGGCTGAAGTTGTTTCTTTTTTTTTTTTATATATATAGCCAAGATTTGCAATGGAATTTTAAGCCACCTCAGTTCACTCTGAAAGGTGCCACACCCTCTTTTCTTTGCCAGAGAATCGCAGTGTCAACATTGAAGAGGCCCTTGCCATCTTTAAGCAGATTTTGAAAGGTGTTCAGTACATTCATTCCCAAGGGCTTATCCACAGGGACCTGAAGGTATGACAGTTTTAACACTCAAGATGTTACACTGAACCTTCTGACATCCATGTTCTTTAAAATGTTGAACTATTTTAGGAAACTTGGTCTAGCCACTCAGCTGTTTGATGGAAAAATGGCATTTTTAAAATCCCTCTGGTGCTGACCTAACAGAATTAAAAAAAAAAATAATCTGATCAATATTAATTTTTTTAGTGATAGCTGCTAGTGCCCCTTTCCCGGCACAAAATTCTCATGTATGTATGCAAAAGTCCACTCTGCAGCAGAGCCATTGCTCTGCCTCTCCCCGTTGTTCTTCACACACAATGCACGCCTCTACGGAACAGCTCGCATACATACTTTTATTTCTTCCACCGCAGGTACAATCGTGGGCATTCTAAAAGAGTGATTCAGCAAAAAAAAAAAAGAAAAAAAAAGAAATCATGTTTGTTTATTTGGAGTTTCTGACAATACAGAGATTGCCATGGAGCTGGGGCAAAAGGCGACAATAAAGTCGCCTGACTAGGCCCCTAGTCAGGCGACTTGATACTTTATGTCTCTGTGTCTTTCTCCATCACATGCAACATCCCGCACAATTGTTCTACCAAAGCACACATCTCCTCACATACATCTCCTACATCGATTCCACCGAAAACAAAGAACCCATTGCAAACATTGTGCAGTGCACTGTCTGAAGCTCCTTCAACATGCCTTTCCACAACACAGCAGCTACCACTGTCAATCGTAGCACACTTTGTGTGGTCGTTTGTAATTTTTGACAAGAAGTATTGGCATGAGGGGCTATTCACTATGGATTGAGCTTTTGCTTCCCCTCTCAATACTTATTGCTAGTGCTCTGGATATATAATTTTTGTCAAAGCCATCCGAATCATGGCAGAATAAAGCTGTATCAAAACTGAATGTTTACAAAAGTGGCTGGCCTTCTGCTGACCCTTGTGATCTCTCATTGTGTGTTGAGTAAATAAATACACATATAATAAGCAAGTGTCTACTTTTACATCCTCTTTCTTAAGTGCTAACAGCTTTGTGTCGGTTGTTCCATTCCACTCTTACAGCCTCAAAACATTCTGTTTGACAGCAAAGGATCTATAGTGAAGTTGGGTGACTTTGGGCTGGCCACCATGAACTGCCAGGACAGTGGCCAAGAGCTTGGTTCGCACCAGTGGAGACAGAGTTTGGGACATACACAGGGTGTTGGCACAAGCCTGTATGCTGCTCCGGAACAGCGGCAGGCCTTCTACGATGCCAAGGTGTGTGTGTTGCATCAAACTGTCCAAGTTCTATGTATGTCATTGTTCTGTGTCATGCTATACTTCGTTTCAGCTTGGGTCCAGACGCAGCCGATGCTACAAGCACGAGCGTGTGGCCCTGAACAGTGCCTGTACTGCACGAGCGCGCGTGCTTGGCAGGGACGCTGGAAGCCCGGAGCTCGCGCTTGTAGCATCGGCTGCGTCTGGACCCAAGCTGGAGCGAAGTATAGTTCCTCAGCCGTTGCTGTGACATAGCATTCCTTGGGGAGGGTTTCTGTAATGGATCTGACAATCTTCACTTTGCAATGGGCATGTGTTGGCCTACGTATCCCATGTTGGCAGGTTCAAATCTCTGCTGTACTTTGTCTCGCCCTACAATGAGGTCCAGCCAAAGCTACGGACCGCGAGGTCCAATCACAAGTCAATTTGAAACCATATGGTTTATCTGTATGGTATATCTAGGGTTTCATTTTTTTTTTTTTTGGTCAGATTTGGAGGGTGTTTTTTGAAAGGTTTTTTTGTTTTTGCCGAAAATTCAGAGGTTATCGGTGTTCATTTTTGTTTGCAATTTTCCGAAATACGGTGGTTAATTTTGGAGTGTTTCCTATTTTTCAAAGATAAAAATAAATAATATCTGAGTGTAAACATGTGCTAGATTCAAAAGAACATGCTTGAAAACTTGTAAACAAGTGTTGCTTTGATCTTAATCTTCTGGGGATAGTTGCTAGGAAAGTCGTTTTCACCTCATCCTATTCAATTCCATTGTCCTATCCCGTGGCTGCGCAGGGTGGAGTGGCAAAGGGTGAACCATACAAGCTTCAACTCCCCCCCACCTCTTTCCCCTTTTAAAGGGCAACTCCGCTTCATTTTTGATATTTAGAAAACTATGCAGCCCTCTTCAGTATCATATAGGAAGACCCCATGTCAAATATTACGATCTAATTCTGTCTATATATTTAATAAACTGGCCAGCAAACTTTCAAACGAGCCAAGTCGCCGAAATCTGCCAACTCTAGCGTGCGACGTGAGGCGCAATCGTCAGCGCAGTCAATGCGACGGGGTTGGAGCGGCCAACGTTGAACCACTACGCCAAAGGCATGACTACGTCACTCTCGCGTTTTGGTTGTTTTTACTTCTCAGAGCGAAATTGAACGATGACATCATGAGTTTCTCCTCCCGGTGTTGGCTCTACGGCGTCCACGTGATCACCGTAACGCGGATGCGCTAGTTTGCGCTGCCCTGCCCGTTTATCGCATGTCCGGTTTCTCCGCTACCCCTCTCCTCTTTCGTGTTCTCCCCTTCCCCCTCTCCCTTGGGCCATCACCATCCACGCATCCACGCCATGCGAAGCGACCTGCCCGCGTCGCGTGTCCTGTACCTCGCCCCTACGAACGTCACAAGACCACGTAGTTCGACGTGACGTGGCCATGACTCTGAGGACACGAGACAAATGTTGCCTGACGCAACCGAAGTTTCGGTTTCGGTATCAGATGATGTTTAAATTAAGATTACACAAATAATATTCAACGTTTCGCGAATCCGAAGACGTAGAGCTGTTGAGTAGTACTTTGTGAAATGGAATCACATGTAAGCCTAAATTTCTCGGAATTGAGCGGAGTTGCCCTTTAAGGAGTCTCTCTGGTTCATAGCTTTCACTATTATAAAAACACGGCCCCTCCTTCCTCCAAGAAGCACAAATAGTATGTTCCAGTCTAGAAACTGGAACAGTGGCTTTTGTCATGATCCAAAGTACTATGACCTGTTCTGAGGGAACCTTGATGAGATAAATGGTAAGGCCCCTTTTCTCAATGATCCGAGATTTGAAAGAAAATTTGGGTGGAATGTTCTCAGGACCATTAAGTCTGTGCGCTGACACCAAACTTAAATGTAAACTCCAATCTTTTTTTTTTTTTTGCATTGGGACATTGAATTTTGAAGTTATTTTATAAATCCAAACTGACAAACAATTCACTAATGTGCATTTTTTTTTTTAATTCATAAACATGGAATTTTAGGTATGTTGTACCGATTTGTATATTACATGCGCATCTCAACACACTAATGTACACGTTGGAGCAGTAAAGGCCTTTCAAGAAAGACTCTACCCCAGGTACGAGAGAACCACTTTTTTAAGCATGCTCACTGGGTTCTCGAGGCTGGTCTCTCCCGGCGTGCCGGCTAACCCTAACATAGCAGGCTGTGATTTCACTGATTGCAGCCTGCGTAGACGCTATTTCGGAGACTGCTGGTGCCTAAAATCTCGCATTCTCAGTTTTTTTTGTGTTTCATGGCATGTATACTTTCTTAAGCCATTGAGAAAGCATTATACCATCTTCGGGAATAAAGACAAACAACTGTAAATTATTTTTGTGAGTATGAGGGCAGGACGAATGCGACCGAATGTTTGGAATGTTTTGAAAATGACTGGAGTGTCCTGTGCTGATTTTTCATGCTGCCACACACTCAACAGCATTAATCAACAGAGTTCTTAACTGTAAAAAATATTTGACAACTGAGGATAGCTGAAATGCATGAGTATCCCTCGCATGCAAATAATGTATTTACCAGTGTATAGACCTTTTTATGTCAGTAGTTGCCTCACCGGCGGATAGAGGGTGCTGACGCACTCGGCGCCATTAGGTTGCTTCAATTTGGTTGGTTCCGGTTTCAACGTGAACGCGGCTATGTTACTGTTTTACGTTGTTTTTGCTCAATTTTGTAATTAGATTATTTTCCTTGTAGCACACAACGAATGAAACAGTTGTTCTGAGCCACTTTGAAGACTACGAGGTGTTTTTGAGCCTAAATTGCGGGCTTTTTTACCAACTCATTCGATGTATCTGATTATGGTTGGTTGCGAAACGACAGACTGATGTACAGGGAAGATTACCATCGTCTACGGCCGTACCCGATGACACCAGTTTTCAGAAAAACAAACTAATAAAGAGACTAACACGTGAATGGTAAAAAGCCTATCGACAGCTTGATTAGCAATGTACTGAATCGACCAGGACAGATAAGCTCGCGAGTTTAGTACTCACTGCTTGGTTTCCGTGGGCACCCAACCTCTCGTGAACTTCGCAGACTAAAATGTATCGTGTAATGACGCAGATAATTGATAGAAACAAGTAATATCGTCTCAGCCTCTTCTTTTCTTTTCTAGGTGAGTACTTGAGCATGTTTTGACAGGCTGAGTAGGAAATTTTTTAAATTATCAACCCTGCTAAACTACTCAGAAGCAGCATTTCGCGATATTGGACCGAGGAAATATATTACTTTTATAACAACATTTGCTTTTTCAAGATGCAATATAAGTGACAAGCCCGTGAAATTAAATCTGGCATTTGTCTTCCGTAAAATTGGCCAAATAAAATTAAAGGGCACATTAGGAAAAATAGCTCGGAAAGTTTGGCTGAATTTTAGCGCTAGGCACCACTTCACGGGCCTGTGTGAACAAACTTTTTTTTTTTGTTAACATATTTGTTTTGTAGATTTTGGCGTCGCCAGCCAGTAAAAGTAAGCCTCTATTCGCCATTAACAAACCAGGACTCAAGTAATTGTTATGCAGACGGCTCTTTTTTTTTTTCGGCGTCAAATATTGTGAATTTTAGATACTAACAAAAATTAAAACAACGTACGCAAAAAACAAACAAAAAATCGTTATTATTACGCATGCGCCGAACCCAAACCGCGTTTTGGATTTGCAAATAGAAAGGACGTTATTTCTTTGTGCACACTATTCTAAAACTTGCTGCTGTTAAGTACCTGCGGCAGTTTCTTACGCAGGAAGTCTCAACCTTTGTGATAAAATAAATTAAGTGGACCGCAATGGTTATCTAAATATAATCAATAAATCACTTAAATGACTGTCGAAATGAGGGCGAGCAGAGTATACAATTTCTTAAACTTCATTAGTAAACCGACCAACCGAATGTTTACTTCGCAAAAAAAGATTGAGAACCTCATACACATGTGGGTGTGATATTATATTATGAACAAACAAATCGCCTGATGTTGACGTACCATTACTTCTGGCCTCGGATAAAATAAAAGTTAAACATTCGTTGCCTGTCTCCTCCGCGAGTTTCCTCACATAATCAAAAGAAACTGTTTTCGATATATTATGAATACAAACAACGATACCTCCAGGAAATACAGATAGTCTCCTTGCGCTGACTATTCTTGACGCCTTCCGATCCTAAATACGCGATATAAATATACGCGCTTCTTACTGAGAATGTTCCGCCACATGTTAGTAAACAAACCTCAGTTGTCATAAGGACAATTGAAACCTCGTGATGTCTTAGTCGTCGAGTAAACGTATTGGACTACAGTTTCCGAAGTAAGCCAAGAAAGCGCGGTGAAACGCGACGAAAAACACGAATACAACGCATCCGCCAAGGCGCGGAGGGGAGAGCGGAGCAGCAAGTTGAAGCAACCTAATGGCTGCCGCGTCACGTGACTCCAAGATGGCAGCGCCCATGCGGAGGAGGGTGAAAAGGTCTATAGGACAGGCATCACACGTGAAATTCAGCGAGTCTCCACTTTTATTCAAATCGTTCAGTAAACACGTAGTAAATATAAATGAAACTCTCCATTTTCAATCCATACCGATTGAAATAGTGAAAGAACATAAAACATTAGGAATCATATTTTCAGAAAACTTACAATGGGATGAACACATAAACCAGGTCGTCAATAAATTATGCAGAATTGTTGGTGTACTTGCACGTTGTAGAGCCATTCTCCTTGAAAAAAACATAGAACCCTTGGTATGTTGTACCAACTTGTATATTACTACAAATATATCGTGTTATTTAAATCCCATATAGCTTATTGTCATCTCGTTTGGGGAACGACCAGAGACAAATCTTAATAAAATATTATTACTAAAAAAAAAAAAGTTTTGTGCTGTGTTGGAAACATTAATGTCATAGCCCAGACAGAAGCTCTATTTTCACGATACAAAATTATAAATATACATCGATTTTATGAGTACCTTTTGACTCGGTCATTTCGTTTTTCTTCCCTTGAATGTATTAGTTTTCTAAAACAAACATCAGGATTGGTCAAGAACATGCCCGCCATCCACAACCGGTACTCCACGAAATGGAAAGTTTTTCCGTTTCGTACAAAGTACACTTACCAGCCTTTGAAACATAATCTACCCTCATTGCCCAACAAATATCATGTGGATAATGTGAACGTTTATAATATAAACCCTAAATCATTGTACTTACTTTTTGTATAGAATTTTTATGTAAACCTGGGAAAACTAGCTTTTTTATGTATATATTTTACTTGTTGCCTGTTGCTATAATATCCGCAGTTATTTTTGTATCCCCGTAACTGTCTGCCAAAGCGCACGGGGCCTGGACCTCATCAAGTCAACATGCGTTGACTTTTTGTCCGTAGCTCCGGCGTGTGTAACCTGTACAGATGCAGAAATAAAATTTTTGATTATTATTATTATAGTCTAACAATATATTGTATGGTATGTGCAATATATTGTTAGAATGGCGAGACTTGCTCAACCACAAAAACTGTGCTATGTTATCCGAACAGGGTTTATTTGAGAAACATTTTTGATATAACACAGCCCATCCAACCAACAGTGTCGACAGTAGCCACTTTATGACAATTGGAAGGAATCTAAGAGGAACATGTTTTGGGGCAGGTTTTGGGGAAAGCTTGCTTTTTTCACTGTGCCAAAGGAATGAATGTGGTGTGACTGATCCGTCTCTCACCCCAACCCGATCAGCTATTTTTGGCGTTGGCGAGGAAGGGCTTCCTGGGGATTGTGTGGCATAGAACAGTAGTCATTGTTTGCAATGTCGCTTCGTTGCCCACAAATGCCGAGCAGAAATGCTAGAATAGCAGGCACTCGGGCTATGAGACCTGGTTTTCACAATGGAAGAGAACACAGAAAGGTTATCCAGCATGAGTAAGGAAAATAAAGTTAAAACTTCCATGAAAAGCCTAAAACATCAAAATGCGCAACGCTTGTGGAAATTTTCACTGAGCAAGTTTTTGCAGCTCAAGAGGGTGGAAGAATATTTCTAGCTGCTAGGTGTCGCAAGAGTTGCACTAGTTACATCATCAGCAAAATGGCAGCGTCCAGAGATCTTTTAGAGCGCAGCTCTTAGGCGCCCGTTTCCGGCTTGAGCGGCGTCGCCGTCGCGTCGGCGTAACCTCAAGGTCACCCCAAGGTCACGTGACCCCCAAGGTCACGTGAACCCCAAGTCACGTGACCCCCTAGGCCACGTGGCCCCCGAGGTCACGTGACCCCCTAGGCCACGTGGCCCCCGAGGTCACGTGACCCCCCCCCCAGGTCACGTGACCCCCGAGGCCACGTGGCCCCCAGGTCACGTGACCCCCGAGGCCACGTGGCCCCCGAGGTCACGTGACCCCCCCCCCGACGTCACGTGACCCCCAGGTCACGTGACCCTCGAGGTCACGTGACCCCAGGTCACGTGGCCCCCGAGGTCACGTGACCACCTCAAGGTCATGTGACCCCCGAGGTCACGTTACCCCCCAAGGTCACGTGAACCCCCTCCCTCCGCACCTTCCCCCCTCCTCAAGAGCTGCGCTCCAATTCGGCCTTACAGAGAGTTGTAAGCGGCTTTCATTTTTGGGAAGGTGTATACCAGGTGGTTTCTAGCTGGCTTGTGATTGGAGCGGGTGGCCCTTAGCTTTGGCTGTGGTGTATCGTGGTGTGAGGCAAAGTATAAGATGCCTGCAGTTTGCTGGGAGCTTAATACGACCAATCCATTGATCTCTGTTATCTCTCGTTCAAAGAAAGAAGGTTGTTGTGTGCGTCTCAGTCACAACTTGGATTCACCGAATCACCCTGACATTGCTGAAACGTAATATATTACATGCACGTGCGTGGTGCAGGTGGATATATATAGCCTGGGAGTGGTGCTGACTGAGCTGGCCTGCCCGTTCTTCACCGCCCATGAAAGAATCTCGGAACTCCAGAAGCTACACCAGGGGTGCCTGCCGAGCTCGCTTAGGAATCATTTACCAAGCGTGGTATGATTGCACTGTCTCTAGCCGCAGTGTGTGGCTAATCGGCAATAATTTCCATTTTCATTGGACCCCCCCCCCATCCCTTGCCACTACAGGCGTCTACTGTTCAGGCAATGTGTCACCAGGATCCAAAGGAGAGACCAAGTGCAGCAGAGATATTACATTCATCACTTTTTATTGCCAAGGATGAGGTGAGCCTTGGATTGTTGGGATATCGAGTAATACTCACCGGGTAAATTTTTGAATCAATCAACCATTTTCAGCCACCACCCATTGATTCGGGAGATTTTGGCATGAGCTCTGCATGAGCGAGGCACAGAGTGCAAGCACTTCTGCTGAAAGCATGCCCCCATCAGAGCCGTATATGTAGAAAGTTTGGTCATTAATTGGTAAGAATAGGACGAAAATGAGGGCACGTGATTGGCAAAAATTGTTTCAGTGACCTCGGGTGCAGTGATAGACAGCTCTTGTGACCAACCACTAGCCACAATTATTCCCCTAGCGGAGGCAATGATTTTAAAAATATCGTCCAATCACAATTTCTAGGTAAGGATGTATTCAAGTATTTTGTTTCAGCATTCTAGAGCTGAAATTTGTCACACTTCGTAACTGAAAGGGCAATGCACGTGACGTTATCACGGCGACATTCAGAACGCGCCGCGGCCACGACAGAGTGGACAGTAAAATCTACTGATTTGGCTCCATGGGAGTTTTGACCCGAATTCACAGTCTCTCCTCATGTTTCAGGAAATTTTTCTTGTCAGTGTCACCTTTCCTGGTTGTGTAAATGCACTCAGCACCATGAATCTCCCCTTTTCTACCAACCTCCTACAATTATACATTCATGTACTTTCAGCCTCATCCAGAAACAAAAAATACCTGCGCCGCACTACGCAACTACTTTAAGGTCATCCTAGCTCATTCTTACTTCGCAAATTGATCACGGGGAATATGCGGCACTGGCGGCAACGCCGTTTCGCCGCTCCACCCCGGCTCCCTCCGGCTCCTCCCATTGACCAGACTCTCTATATACGGCTCTGGCCCCCATTGAAAGAGCACTTGTGTCTTAGAAGCATGCGCCTCTATTAATAGCTCTCAAACTTTAAGTGATAATAACAGTATTGTACCTTTAGAGTGTCCTTTCATATTCAAAGTTGTTTTTTTTTTGCTAAGATAACTTCAACTGATATTAACAATATCATACTTGTTGAATAGGTATATTTGTAAGCTTTCATTTGATATATAATTTGCCATAAATATGGCTGTATGAAGGTTATCATTATCCAAGCCCAACAAATCGTTGTCATGTAAGTTATTGTAAAACATCTAGTTCTTGATGTTTTTAAAATTAGATATGAAAACCATGGTCATTTGGCTCTTCTATTGCACTTTGAAAATCTTATCTACAGTTTCCTTGTGCAAAAGGTATCTTAAAGGGACACTGACGGGGTATTTATGCTGGCCGAGGTTTTTAGTTGTACCTGACATATGAGAGCCCAACTACCCAGAACACAATTTGCGGCTCAAAATTCGGTTTCTTTCCGCCCGAAAACCGCCGATCAAGAACTGGCCGGTTCGAGCCTCGCTCACTCTTTTCCGTGGTCACGGGCCAGTTTCTAATGGCGAGTTCGTTTCACGGCACTCGTTCCCACGCGTGCCCACTCGCAGCGTGGAGCGGGTTCGTTTCGGCCGGCACTCCACGAGCACTCTCCGAGTGGTTGCACTTTCAAAGTTCGTTTCAGCGCCGACACCGCATGTGTGCATGCACTCGCTGCACCGAGAAAATCGGGAGTGCGCCAAAATGCAGTCCCGTCATGCCTCGCTTCGGCGAGGAGCGGAGCAGATGACGAGGTTTCGTCTGCTACGATGTGTTTCGTACAGCGGAACTGAAAGGAAAAACATAGATTTTCTGATAGAAATCGTGTCCCGCGGGCAACGGAATCATACACAAGCTTAAATTGTGAGCGTCTGCTATTTCATGAAGGAAGCAATTTACCCGTGCTTTATTTGCAAGTTTCTTGTCGCTCTGTTGCCGTACAGACCCTGAAATATACGAGTGTGTGAAGAAATGCTCAGAACAAACGCATCCGCGGCCCCCGAGATCTTTATCACCATTCGTGTGTGGGTGAAAAATTTAACATTTGTCGACAAAGCTCCCACAGCAGAAACCTGTGACTGCCCAATACATCCGAGACATCTAAACATGACTTTACCCGAGGCTTGGGCAACATCATCATGTTTAGCATTTACCTACGTCAGCTATCTTGCCCCGTCGTATTTTGTTTGAGAAAGTTCTCGTTTTCGACGCCCTCACCAAGGCTAAAATCTGATCCACCTGTAACTACAATCGAAATCGAAAGTCCCACGAAAAATTTTTGTTCGAAATTCTAACAGACTAGTTTTAAGCCGTAACCTTTCAGTGGCTTACACATAATACCATGCTCAAACGGATCAAGCTTCTGCGCGGACAGCATCATCAGTTTTCTTCAGTGTAAACCCCTGCTGCTTTGGAGTCAGCTGGTTGCGGAAGTTTACGCCGTCTGTAAATGTCTCTACGATGGCCGAGTTGCTTGAAGTCATCGCAAATAAAAACTACAGGTTGCAGCGACCAACGGTCATGGATAAACGTTGGTAGCGACTGCACTCTCGCATTCCCACCCATCACGTAACACAGAAAGGCGCTAGTTTGGTTTGGGATCGGTACTCTTTCTACAACATAGATGGCGGCAGCATCAGTCTTCTGCACTTGGTGCATTTGGCGAGTTCGTTTGAGGCCAGTTCTCCGTGCGACACTCCTCGAGTTCGATGCATTCTGGGAGCGAACTCGAACGGTGCCAGTGCGTGTGAAACGAACTTGCTATAGACCATTCCATTTAGCGCTCTCTGGGCGGCACCATTTTGTTCGACCGCAGCGCCCTCTCCATACATCCGGGAAATTCAGCGGGTTCGGCGGGGTAAAACGAGAGAGAGGTCACGCGCCCGACTTCGCTAGCAGACGACAAACCGGGAGGTTGCCGTTCTCCATCTTTGAGCTGTATCGGCGGGCTGTACGGAACATTAAACTCTCGCTCGTGGCTGCCGTTGTGAAGTGGTTCGCGTTCTTAGAATAGTTATGTCTACTCCAAAATCATCCTATAGCTCTCTGTTGTTCTATTTCTGTGAATGATCAACTAGCATAACTTTTTTTCCGTTACTTAAATAGCAGTTGAGTCAGCCGGCAGTACTACCCTCAACTACTGCGTGTATTGCGGCAGGAGAGCACGTTTTTATTTATTATTTCAGACTTCCACTCATGGTCGCTAAAGGCCTACACCATTACGAACTTTGGATAGTAAAAAAGGTACAGCAACCAGATTTACTTTTTGCCAGAGAGACCAACCAATCTGACACAGTCTTCCCTTTTTTTTTTCATTTGCACACAGGTTACAGCGCAATTGGACCCTGTGAGTCTTTTTTATCTAGCATAGTATTACACGACAACTGGCATACCAAAATTTGCGCATCTGCGCTTAAAAGTTCCAAAATGACGCGATTTTAAACACAGTTTGCACGCCAGCTGCGTCCAGCTGGCGTGCAAACTGTGCCCATTCGGCGGAGCGGACGACATGCGGGGTGAGAGGGGGAGTGCATTTTTTTCTCTTTTACGCTCTCTGCTATGACCCTAATGGAACGGTCTATAAGGTTTAGACACAACCACCAAATTTAATCAAAGTCGTTGGTCATTGGAGGCACACACTCAATATTAAAAATAGGAAAAAAAATATGAAACTCATTTTTTGTGGCTTCTAAAAAGCTACAAATACGTTGATTGAAAAAGAAGTTGCTCAGAGAACCGGAAGCATTCTGTGCGTGCACTGCGCGTCGTTTCGCGTATCGTGGGACTCGCGGGGACGGTGATGGCAGCGGATGACGGGCGTGGGACCTCCATTTCAGAACTGTCGTTCGCAGTACCGGCGATTCTGTCTGCCTTTGAAAGGGAAATTTGGGACTGATCAACAGAATTGGTATTCATCCCATACGACACACCCGACCATCAAGCCGATTTGCACGAAGACGTTGCCGAGCCGTCGCTCTCTTCTCGTGGCTGAAGACATCGGTCGTGCAAACATCAAGCACGTAGTGTGCACTTCGAGTGGAATATGCACGCGTACGATTTCTTTACTAGGTACGAATGTGGCCAATGCGTGGTGCTTCCCGGCTTCGACCCGGGAGGGCTTTTGTTGAACCAAAATCGGCAGCAAAATTTCCAACTTACAGTTGACCGGCTGCATTACTACTATGGAAAGAGATTCCCTAGCAACTCAGTGGAAAGTTGTCCGCCTCGCACGCGGCGGGACCGGGTTCGATCTCCAATGTAGCGTACTGTAATTTTTTTTTAACATTTTGCGATATTTACATTTTATTCTTTTTTTTTTTACGATTATCACTGAAAAAACAAAAAACAAATGTTGTGGACGAAACGTCGCTGAACTAAATGGTAAGGGATTTCCTGTTTGACACCTGCGAACTCAATGTAATCAGTTTCCACAAAATGCAAGGAGCATATAAATCGGGTAGCGTCCGCTTTCCGAGGTGCCCCGTAAATGTTCTACAGGAATTGCAGCCAGCCATTGGTCCCGATCCCGTTTATCTTTCGGAAAATTGTGCAGACTGCCGCACAGTGACACTTTTTTCGGACGCAGGACATGTGAGCCAGCTCTTCACGTAACATCTTGGGGGTATTCTTTTCTGAGCTGATCACGGAAAATCGATCACGGAAATTCAGTGGGAGATGAGTAGTGAGTGCCTCACTACTCATCTCCAACTCCTCAATATACAAAACAACATCTTGTAGGCCCTGAGATAGGGAACAATACAAAAACGGACGAACACAACAAAATTTCAGATTTTGTTGTGTTCGTCCGTTTTTTTATTGTTCCCCTTTTCAGGCTCTACAAGATGTCGATTAATTACCAGCTCGCCTGCACTCTATCACTGCTTACAAAACAACTCATCTTGAAGTACAAAACAGCGAGCGGAACAAACATAACTGCAAAGGAATTGCACGGCAAACAGTTCCCGCCACGCATATCGTCTGTTGCGCCTACTTCTCCGACCTCCGTGCGCGGGTTTCAGTTTCGGTTTCGAGCAGTTGTGTTTTTTGGCTTTAAAGGTCCCATGAAACGGATTTTGGGCTGGGATGAATCATTTTAGATTGGGATTTTACTAATAGCACGTCGTTCGGTGGGCCAAAAGAAAAAAAGTAGAAAGTCAAAAGCCTGACTTTCAGGGCGAAAATTTGAAAACACAGCGGACTATTTCGTACCTCCTCCCCCTCGTAAGCTCTTTGCCTTTTCACTGTGATACATCCGCGGTCCCGAAAGCGCGTTACCGGGTCCAAACTGACGTCACACGAAGCCGGACCTCACTTCAACCCTTCACCCCTAAGCTGACATTGTGGTGGAAGGTACGCGCTTGCCGGACCAATCAGTCGCCTCCCTTTCATCACCTGACCTCATTCTCTGCGCGTGCGTATGCGCGAAGGAGCGTCATCACGTGGCAAAAGTGTGGCTGGCCCAAGGAGCACGTAGCTTCCACAGCACTGTCAGCTTCGGGGTGAACGGGGTGGGGAAAGCAACTTTTGTCTGAATTTTGAGCGACGGGCTAATCTTCTAGGGGGAGAATGGATGTTTCCGGATTAGACAAACGAGAGTCCGAGCAAGAGGGGCTTCCCTCTTTTCGTCTTCTTGAACTGTTTGGTGGAATGCTCGATTTATGAGTTGAGGAGGAAAGCCAAACAGGAAAAAGTTGGAAAAGCGTTTCATGACCCCTTTAATAAAAATATACGTGATTCTGTTGCAAAATATTAATTGGGTAGTTTTCAAACACCATAATAAATCGCCTGGCAAAAAATTAAAAAAAGATTTTGAGGGTGTCAGTGCCCTTTAAAGGGATACTACAACGAAATTTCGGCGCTCATTTTTTGGTCTATATGTGTCCAAAAGAGCAGTATCACATGGAACATACCAATATCTTGTTAAAAAAGTCTCGAAAAGGAATTTTAAAACGAATTAAACGATTAGCAAAGAGCACCTGGTGGATGTCGCTAACGCCTCGTTTGTAATGCTCGTCTAGGAACCTTGAGAGCTAGTGACGGAAATCGTCTCGCCTCCGGCCACGACGAGAGAAGGGTGGAAGGAGGAACTCCCCTCTTTCCGAGAATCCTTTTTGTGTGTCGCAGAAGTCGCTATTGTCCCCCTACAAGATTATAGAAGATTAACCCGTCACTCAAAATTCGTACAAAAGCAGCCGCTTCGGTGGCTGGACCGACTAGGCCATCCTCTGGACGTCAGCCTCGCCGTAGCTTTGCTCGTTTGAGACGATTTACGTCACGATTGCGCTGGGCCTTCTCCGAGCGCTTGCCAGAGTGGGCCGTTTATAACGAACAATACAGGCACCAGGATCAAAATACAAACGTGCGATTGTCATTTACGGATATTGTGGATCATATTCAACCTATTTTTGAACACGACGGGAATATTTCAAATTTCGTTGAAGTATCCCTTTAACCTCGTGAAACACCCAAATATGCTACTTGTGACGATCGCCCTAATCTGAAAATCAGTCTTCGATCCTTTCAGAATCAAAAACTCGAGAACTAAAAATTTGACACAAATACGGTTTTCAATTTCGTTCTACTATACTTCGTTTCACCTTCCGTCCAGACGCAGCCGATGCTACGAGATTATATGACGAATCAGACAGCGTCAAAAGGGCACCATCATGGTGCTCGTGATATTTCTGTCCGTGTTCTATCATCGCTGAACCAATCATAAACAAAGAAGGCACAGTGACTTGCACTTTTGACGCTGCTTGATTGGTCCCGTTTTCTCGTAGCATCCGCTGCGTCTGGACGGAAGGTGAAACGAAGTATAGTCAAGAATTATCCCAGCATATATATTTTTTTTCACATCTTTGTTAATCATCAACTTGTTTTCTTGCGTAATTTGACACGAGATTGTTCATGATTGTTTGAACTTGATCTTCCTTTCGGGACCTTGCTGAAAGTTTTGGATTGTCTAATGTTGTATTTTACCACAAGTGACTTGTCTAGCTTACTTCACCATACTGTTATTGTGATGCTTTTCAGATTATCGAAGATCTGAAAAACAAATTAGTCAAGCATCAAAAGGAGATAGAAGACCTTAAGGAATCCCTCAGAGTGAAGACCCTGGAGCTGCAGTGGTATCAGGAGCATTATGGTCCTAGCAGTTTAAATCAGCAATAGTCTGTCTAAGAGCAGTTGTTTTGAGGGGGGGGAGGGAGGGAGGGAGGGAGGGAGGGAGGGAGGGAGGGGAGGGGAGGGAGGGAGGGAGGGAGGGAGGGAGGGAGTGGAGTGCTGTGCTGTGCTGCTGCTCTTCAAAGTAAGGAAGCCATTGATGTAGATAATGTGATAACCTTGTGCCAAAAATATTCAATAAACTATTTTTTATTAAGGGAACTCGTGTGTATTCAGACTTGCTGCACATGTTCGGAATATATAAACATATGATCGCGATCTGTTTTCCCCTTGAGGTAAAGCCTTCACCAATGCAATCTCTGCAAGGGCTTTTTTTCTTTTTTTTTCTTTTCTTTTTATAAGAACGCCGAGTCTAGCACATGGAAATGCAAACAGATTACAATTCAATGTACGAATCGTTTGCATTGTAATATTTAGTGAAGATTTTCTGACGTTGGCATTGGGAAATGCAAACGGAGTACATTTCTACGTCCAAATCATTTTCCTTGGAATAATTAACGAAGATCTTAGAAAGCTAGTATTCATCCCACCAGGCATTCTCTATGTGCAGTCAATTTTAGCAAGGACATGGCTGTCGAGTTTCACCGATGGTTAGCCTAAAACACTGTTGCTAGTGTTGCCCCTCAAGAAATTTGCGCTGACGCCAGACACGGCTGTGACGCATATATAGCATTTTGTGACTGATTTTGAAAGTACAGGCTATACAGCCACAAAAATAAATGAGAGAAAGGTCAAGTACCCTTTATCCTCCACCCGCTTTCGGGGTCAAATATTTTAAATGTTTGTTTTCTTGGTTTCCTCGCCTACCTGGTACTTTCATACTCTCACCTCTCTACCACTACTATTTTCTGTTCTCCGTTCAACACCTGCGCATGCTACACAATTAACAGGGCCGTGGTACTCTCTTCTGTGTTTGTGTCATCCGTCGCCTCCGGTTTCAGACAGGTGTGACTCATGTCTAATCTGCACCCCGTGCCTCTGTGGGTTTAGTCTCAAACCTATACCCAACTCCGTGCCAGTTGATGCCAATGATTGCTGCAGTTTAGGGGTTTGGCTAGGTAACCCTAGTCCTCGGAGCAAGAAACGGGGCAGTGGAAGTGAGGCAGAGAGAAAAGCTCTGCTGGGCGTTTTCAGATAAGATCGAACAACCATGTCCGGTTGTTCCGGACCAATCCTTGTGTTGGAAAAAAAAAAAGTTGGCGAAAAAAAATTTGTAAGCATCCTCTCAGTCACGTGCGCGTTTTGCGTATCGCGCGATGTTGGCATTTCGGGCGGCTTCCCCCAAAAAGACTGTTCTGGCTACGGGTCTAGAAATATTTACTGACAAATTAGGCATAGGAAGGATTGACAAAAGGGTTTATCACCGAGTATTAGAGTCGTTATTTTGTGAAACAAAATCGCAAACACGGCACATTGCGCAATTACGCTCTGGATTAAAGATTTTTTTTTTCTCCGTATCTATGACAGCTAAGGTCTTCGAACTTTGCCAGTCGGAGAAAAGCTCACCGCAAAACCGGCAAATGCAAAGAAAAGCTCACCGATATATATATATATATATATTTTTGTTGTTGTTGTTGTCTTTAGCTTAGCCGATTCTGCGTCACACGTGGCAATTTAACAAAATTCGAAATCGTCACTTGAATAAAAATGTCCCTTTTTTTATATTCTTGAAGTTCATTGGGCATATTCACAATTCCTCAGAAATTAGTAATCACCAATTCTGTGTATCAATGAAGCAGCAAGTATAAAATCAGAACATTGGACACCGGTAAGAAAGACAACAATTTATTGACAGCTGACAGTGCGCCGTCGGTAGCTCTGTAAAAATAAAGAGGTTTGTTCTTTGCGAGCTAATATGAGTAGCGGTGTGTGAACCGCTTCAGCTTCAAAGGTTGTGTAGTGCCTGATAAGTATATGTTTGTTGATGTAATCAGTGGCGGCTACGCAGTTTTTTTTTTCTGTTAATTTCGCTAACAAAATTTTAGTTGCAAGAGCAGCTTCGTCCTCTCGTGTTTGTTGTCTTCACTCCGTCGTCGTCGTTTCAGCGGTTTTCATGATGTATACCGTTTATCAACTCGCCCAATTCGCTACCTTACAGAAGACTAGTTCTTGTATAGGTCACGAGTAACTACGGTGACAGTGTACAACTCAACAGTGCAATGTGTGGAAACACCAGCACGAACGGCTAGAAGACGTGCATGTCCGTGGAAGAAAGAAACCGTGATATCCTACTGACTGTTTTATCCTGTTTTCAGTTAACAGAAGCTTCAAAGAGAATTTCAGGCACCGTGTTGTTGCGCATGCACTTTCGGATTTTCGGAATTTACAGTTTTGATTTTTGGCTTCAGGCAGACATTATTAAGTTTTCGAACTTTTTCCTGTTCTTCAAGTTCATAAAGTTTTCAGTTAGGCTGTCGTTGCCTAGAGCGTAAGCCCCAGAAAACACTGGCCCGCAATTATAAATTTGGGAACAATATACCCAATAAGCTGAACAAATAATACAAAAAAGGACATTCTTTTTTTTTTTTTTCAAAGTTGACGAATTTCAATGATAATAAATTGGACATATGTTACGTATGATCGAAAAGTCTTCATATAAAAAGAAGAAGAAAAAAAAACAGCTTTTCTCCGCATCCGCCGGTTTTGCGGTGAGCTTTTCTCCGGTGAGCTTTTCTCCGGGTTCATCTTTGTAGTAGCTCTGTAGTTCATTAGTAGCTCTGTAGTTCATCTTTGTAGTAGCTCTGTAGTTCATCTTTGCATGAAATATTGTTGTCCTGGTTGGGAGGAATTTTCAAGAATTGCTCACACGGGCATTTAACTAACTATGCATTATTTTGAAAATCATTTTTTTTTAAAGGCCATCTGTAATATTCTTTAGGCTCTCCGAAATTAATGTGTATAATATGTACTAACAAACTCTGCAAAAACATAATGCACTGTTTGTGTGGCTTTGAAGTTATAAAGCGAGAAATATGGCCAAATTGACGCTAACGCGGTTGCTATAAATGGGGCGTGCACATACCCGTTCTTCACAATTTCATTATTATTCAAAAGCGTAAAAAATCTACGGGGGTGGTCAGGAAAAGACATTGACAGCACAGAGGTCGACATTTTCGTACAACCGACCCGAAAATGCCCATGGGCCGGAGCGATGGAGAGGTGCCACCCTGTAACATGCCTCGCGGTGCCTGTTTCAACAGCCGGCGTGTAGCGTCTCCGTCTACGCGACGTAAAGGAAGCAACCGGAGCGACTTTGCAAACAGGTCAACCTATACAACCTCTGCGTTCGATTAACTTACACCTCCTGCACCAGTGCAGAAAAGTAGGGCAGTCTACTTCCGATATGTGTATTTAGATACGACCGGAACTACGCCGCCCTACACTTTCCTGGGGTGGTTCCCGTTTCGACGCATTCCCAATTTAACCTTCCCGTTTCGACCCGGCTCAAAACGACCTTCACGTTTCATCCTTTCCCAATTGGGTCGGTTCGTTTGTATTGTTCGTTAACAGTTGATTAGGTTCATGTGTCCAGTGTCTGACCTCCTTGCTCACCTCACTTCTCCCTTTCCCGAAACAACCTGGAGACATGGCACCTAAGATAAACGCTGCGTCAGGGAGGGCTCACCCGAACACTTACAGCTTCATCGATCTGATCAAACGGGATGAGGCCTTGACATAGGATATCTCTGCAGCAGCCTGCAAATGGTGGTGCCGTGCGGGCCAGGGGACAGCCGCAAACTGTCAAAATTTAAGTGTCGCCTTTCTGACGTCGTGACTTTTTCTGCTCGACTTCCTCAACCAAAGCGATAGCATTTTGTGGTTTATGCATTTTTTCCTGTGTGCGCGAGGGTTCTGTGTTTAAACTCGTAAGAAAATGAAGTCGCAATCACATGCCTGTCAACCTGTCTGATTTATCATTCTTCAAAATATCCCGTACAACATGTTTGCAAGTCCGGCTTCAGGGCGCTGCCATCTTGCTCCCTGAGGTGCGCTTGGACGCGTCCTAATCCGATTACGAAGCCTTGCTAAGGCGTCATAATCGGATTATGGCCGCGCCCAAGCGCACCCCACTGGGCAAGATGGCGGCGCTTTGGATAACCTAAAAATAGCGTCGCGATATAAAACATAATGTAGCGCTAATTTTTAGTCAAAGTGCTTGCCTACATTATTCTAAGACTTCATTATTGTACAGAGCTGCACTGTTAGGGAGTGCATCGATCTTAACGGCGTTGTACCGTTCCAGTAAACGGTCAGCTAGAACGATAGGGACAAAACACAGACAGCGAGATAGACAGACTCCACGAGAACTTCGCGGTAGTCCCCTACATCCACGGTGCCACCCACCGACTCAAGAAGATCGCTGCACGACAGAGTGTCAGGGCTGTGTACTCGGCACCGAACAGAGAGAACTCTATGTGCCGCAGGGTAAATCAGGCCAAGAACCGCCAGCCAACCCAGCACTGCCACAGGACTTATACATCGTTAGCTTGGGTCCAGACGCAGCCGATGCCAGGCGCGAGCATGTGCTGAACAGTTCACCAAGCGCGCGTGCTGGCAGGGAGGCTGAAAGCCCGGCGCTCGCGCTTCTAGCATCGGCTGCGTCTGGACCCAAGCTGAAACGAAGTATAGTACGCCATGTGCCAGACCGGTGTTGTGTACAATATTCCAATGTCATGTGGAAGCTGTGTACAATATTCCAATGTCATGTGTGAGCTGCTACATTGGGCACGCGGCGTCGGTGCAGGGCACTGGGGCTGGGCACCTTGCAGCCCAGTGCCGCACGTGCGGGTGCAGGCCAAGTTTTAGCAGCGTTTCCATTAGTAAAAGACACAAATGCCTTTGCGCGCGAGATTCTCGAGGCCCTGGCCATTGAGGAAAGCGCCGATGACTGCGTGAGCATGCCCTCCATCAGGGTCAGCAAGAGAGAAAGGCAGTTTTTGCAGTGTGGCACGGCCCCGTGAAAGGGAATAAGAGGGATATGTGTTGGCGGTGGTTTGTGTTGGGTCAGAGAGGTGTTAGTGACCAAATTTAATAATTGAATGCAATTTATTTATTTTATTTTTATTTAGTATTTTAATTTAGTAGTGTAATGTAAAAATTTAGGGTGATTTATTGGCATTACTTTAGGTGTGAATCTTTGGGTCAAAGTGATGAAGAAGAAGTATAAAGTCTTAGTTGATAGTCAGCGATGTGTATGTTTCTGTTTCTACCTGTCTGTGTTTTGTCCCTATCGTTCTAGCTGACCATTTACTTTTGCATTATGTACCAACTAGCTCAACTTCAGCCCGTTATTCAGGGAAATTAGCATTGGCTCGCACGTGGCACCCATATTGCAATATTTTTCTAAGTAGGTGCGGGAGAAACGTCTATGACAAACTACGAGAACAGGGAAGTTATAAAGTCTTCAAATATGTGGATGACTTTCTAGTTCTTAGCAAGACGACTGCAGAGGCTAGCGGTGAAATCCAATTAATACTATACCCGTTTTCACCTCAAGAAAACAGTAAGTTTTGCGCATTGTTCATACGCCGCTCGAAATAGTTCTCGCCAGATTTGGTTGTAGGAGGCACACGCAGTGCTTTGGCGTTTGAAACGTGTACTCCTTGATAAGATAACGTGTATCCCCTCCAAAATGCTATTAAATATATCTTAAATCTCCACCTAAAGGTGAAACTTAGTAATCATCCGCGAGAAGCCGGACTTTTTTTCCTGCGGTTCTTGAGGTGAAAACAGGTATAGGTATGTTTAAGTCTTGTGGTGAAGGCCTGAAGTTCACGCATGAAGAGGCAAAAAATTGCGAGTTGCAGTTTTTTAGATCTTAGACTGAGCCTCAGGGGAATCCCATATGCATGTTCTGTACTTACGAGCCGCGCTCCAAGAAGGGCATTCTCCCATACAGCTCAGCCCATTCTAAGGTTGTCAAACGAGGGATTGCTTCAAAGTGTCTTCAGGCGTCCATTAAAAAATCATGTGAGCACACTGCGCAAGAAAGCTTCAAGAAACATGCAGCGCGCCTGCAGAGGGCTGGTTTCCCTCCAAGTGTTCTGGTGGAGGTGGCGGAAAGCCAATCAAGAAGATAAAAGGCATACAAGGAAACCTCGGGAAAAAAGCACAGTTAGGCCAGTTGTCCATTCCGTACATGCACTCCATTACCCAAAAGGTAGCTGACCGGTACGACGTACCAGTAGTTTTCTCAGCATCTAATAAGCTATGAAGACTGTGCCGCAAAATAAATTTTTCCGCTGATGCTGCAGACAAATGCAAAACTAAACACCGCAACAAGTACACAGAGTGCACAACGGGAGTTGTTTACGAAATTCCAATGTCATGCGGGTCAGTATACATTGGTCAGACTGGCCGATGCTTCAACGATCGCGCACGTGAACATGACGCGGCCACACGAGCAACCCCATCTGGACCTCTGGCAACACACTGCAACCGCTGCCATTGCTCCCCGTCATTTAGAGACAAAACATTTCTGGCCAGATACATACAGATACCCAGATAAGATATCCAGGGAGCTCCACGAGGCCTTTGAAAACAAAGCAAAAGGCAAGATGTGCACAAGTGACGCGTCAATAACCTTATCGACAAAGGAATTTGATTTTCTAGAAACGGGTCTACATGCCTAATAGTGACAAAGTTTTTTTTTTTCTTTTTTTTTTCCACGGCTATATAAGGGAGTCGTTTTTTCAATAAATGTTAGTTGCGAGTGCGCCAGTGTTTACGTCTCTTGTCCTTGTTTTCGGCGCCTATCTTCGATCATGAACCAACTGGCCCTAATTGCCATCTTAATGCGACGCTGTTAGCGCGAGCAATCGACTGTTGGTTTTCGCTGTTTGTCTCAAAGAATCAAAAGACTACCATCAATATTATTAGTGCCTTTTGAAGTGCTCATCTGGCTCACTAACCTAAGCGGTACAATCTGGTACCTTCTAATACCATTTCGAAGTAAAATTCGAAAATTCGTCAACATCGTGTTTGCGGTAACGTTGTCGCCCGGTGTACATAGTCCGTTTCATAGTTGGGTGATTTCAGATAAGATCGACCAAAGGGTAGCTGGTCGACATTTTTAAATCAACTGATGTTTTTATATGCCGTTGTCTAGTGCCTGGTGTAAACGAATCCAAATTTAGTTTTGACCAGAAAAAAAAGTTAGGGGGACAGGAAAATCGTAAGGCATGAATAGGTGGACAGTTGCATATATATAATAATTATATTTATTTAAATTATATTTATTTTTTTAAATATTGCCAAACATGTTTGCTCGAATGACAAATGGCGAAATTTGGAGGCCTGTATCTCACGAAATAATTTAATCACCATCATATACTTTTCAGGTAGTATTCTACTTATACATGGATATTATTTAAAATATATATTAGGTATCTGAGTGCTACGATAGTCGTGATATACGTAGGCAAACATGGGGACAAAATCAAACAACGAAAAATTCCGATGCAAATAAAACAAAAACACCACCTTGATTTTTTTTAATTTGTGTACTTTGTCATACACTATTTCGGCATTCATTTCTATTAAAAACATGTTGCATTATTTGATTAAGAAAGAAGACATAACTCCCCAAAGTAGGGTCCTTTTTCAAAGCCTAGTGCCCTATACAATAAGTGACTCTGAGTTCCAGTTTCATGAAAACACACATCTTTTATATATTTTTATTCAGATGAGGTCATTGATAACTATAGCAATCGTTCACACAGTAAAAGCGAGGATAAACTACTGTGTACAAAGCGCAATCATGTTACGTACTAGTGATCCGAGAAAAGATCCTACAGCCATCGGCCACTGGGAACTTAGTTCACTTTATTTTCCTGCGACACTGTATATGCTCCTCTCTCGTCCCCTCTATCTCCATCTCTCTTTCTCTTATATACTTTTATCCTTGACTTATATCTGGAATAAAAACATATCCAAGCATTCCCTTTCTGCGTGATAGTGTTCTGTGGCTAGCAGCGATCATTTCCTCGCGAAGATGACGATTATGGCGCAATAGTTGACGGAAGTAGCAAACGACACTCGTCACTAGTTCTGGCAAAATGGCCGATACAATGTTTTTTTTTTTTCGCATTTCCCCGCTCGCTGTCAAGAATAAGGGGTTCGCTTCAACCAGCAAAATCTGGCCGCCGATGCCTGTTTACTGAGCAGTCGTGCCGGTCGCCATCCCACTCGCTGGCGTCACGGGCGATACTATCAGGCACAAAGGGGCACACCGACAGACAGCAGAATCCCCAAATACTCGAGCCCCGCCTAAATACAATAGAGCGTAAACACTGTCGCCATGTTAACCTAGGAAAGTTTAACATGGCGACAGTGTTACGCTCTAGGGAAGGAAAAGCATGGCGTGTGATATGAGCCGGATCCTTACACGAGGTGCAAGGTGAGCCCTGAGAACGTAGAAGGTTATGCACTTGGGCTAGTTGGTGATCCATGTGTTTGAGGGTAAAAGCGCTAAAAACAACGGACAAGTAAAAGGAACGAACAACACAGAGCGCTTTTTGCAACTGAAGTTTATTCTCGGAAAACACACATATATATGCACCGTGAAATCCCGACATGTACTAACAGAAATGCAACATCACCCAATCAGCGTACGTCTGTCCACTATCTACTTTACGAAAGATTTTAAAAACGCCACCTCAGAGCCAAACAGGGCTATGGATGCGTTGAAGGACGTGCTGACACACGTTCCTTCAACGCACTGGGTTATGAAAAACGCTTCGGATATCTCCCTTGTCATTTTATTTCGGTTTCGGGCCAAGATAATGGTGTTGTCAAATCTCGGGACACACCTACATCCGTCACAGTGTACAGCCAGATTTCCCGAGGGTGACGATCGAACTGACAGTACATGCTCCCTCAGCCTATCATTTATACAACGTCCCGATTGGCCTATGTATACTTTGCTACATTGTGTTGTTCGTTCCTTTTACTTGTCCGTTGTTTTTAGCGATTTTACCCTCAAGCGCTTTTACCCTCAAACCTGAGAACGTGTCTGCTGCCCTAGAGTTCTTCACGAAAGACGAGCTACAATGTTCGCGCCAAGCCTGCATATATTGACGAGATGGTTGAGCGTGTTGGTTTCTAATTTACGATAAGGAAAGAGGGACATTGAAGACAAACGACAAGACAGGTTAAAACGTACAAGCCACAAAAAACTATAGAGGAAGCCTGCAAGTGACTTCTTCGCCTACAAGCATACTTGTGTAGTGATTCAATTACTGTAATTGAATTACTTTTCTTGATAATCTGTAATTGTAATTAATTTTGGCTAAAACGGAATTGTAATTTAATTACTTTCTAGCGTCAGTAATCGCGAAATTTCTGGTACAATTACAATTACTTTTGAAAATCTTTGCGGCGCCGACGAAACCTCTCGGAAAGCCGTAGCACTCGCACAAGCGGCCTAGCTCCCCGTAAAACACTCACACACAAACTCACACACACGCACAAGATAAATAGTGTCGCATGGTTTGTGGTTTTGTTGCTTACACTGCGCTTTTGAGCCTATCTCAACGGCGCCGTGTAGTGCCGTCTGCGGTGCGAGAAGAAAACAACAGCGTAAACATGCCGAAATATAAAAAAAATTGGGCTTCAGCTTTCAGCCGAGGTTGGGAATTTTAATTGTCTTGAAGGTATTCTTCTTTCTTTTTGTCAGTTTTTTTACGTCTCTCTCCCAGTACTGTCGCATATGTGTATCTTTGCATTATTTCCATGTTTATTTCGTGTTGGTTTTACTTCGGATATTATTTGCATAAGCACTTTGAAGACTGACCTCGCACCTGAGAATTTTGTCACCAATGATTCGGGAGCCCCGATTCGGTACTTATATATTTCTGAGCCATTATAATTTCAACTCAATGTAAATAGTTTACTATACCATGACGTTTGTTTGTGAATGTGGTCGTATTAGCGCGTGTGGATTTTACTTTTATATTAACACGTGTAAAATATTCATATATGCCTAATTGTCTCATTTTTATTTGCCTGGCTAACAAAAGTCTGGCAACCCAATTTTTTTAGCGATCTGGCGTCTTCCATTTTGTGAACTAATTTATTATTATTTATTAAAATATAAGAACGTTGTACTTCATTGCCCCATATTGTCAAGTTCTATCATGAATTTAACGAAATCCGTGTAAAGAAAGTACAATACGTGAACATTGGAGTAAGGAATGATCAAATACTTTGCATTCTAAACAACTCGTTTAAAGTTATATGGCCCAAGTCGGGTTGCTCTCAGAAATAAGTAATTGTAAAGTAATTGAATTACTTTTCAAAAGTAATTTGTAATTGTAATTAGTTACTGTTCACGTAGTAGTAATTGTAATTGTAGTTAAACTACTTTTGAAGCAAAGTAATTGTAATTAAATTACACTTTGAAAGTAATTTACCCTTGTATGCCTACAAGTACATATTGAGGAGACTGAATTCGATCCTCTGCAGTGGTGGAACTTGCGCCAGCACGAGTTTCCGCACCTCATTGTTGTAGCGCAGTTTGTGCATACCATTCCAGCATCAAGTGCACCAACGAAGAGTGACTTCTCACTAGCGAGCATTAATGTAAGAGAGGCGAACCAGGCTTGAATCCGTCCGAGTTGACGATATTCTGTTTCTTCTACGCAACAACCTCGACAAGTGAAATGTTGCGTGTGTGTGCGTTTTCTTTTTCTCGACAGTTCGCACTGAATTGTTTTTAAGTAAATGGTTCCGAGCATGCAGTTGAGAGTTCGTATTCAAAACTGTGACCGATTGGAGGTGTTACCATTATTGAATATTGTGATATTTTCCCAGTGGTGTACTCGCACCTTACCATAATATATACACGAGTATTTTGCTGCTGCGAGTGACCGCCTTTGCTCCCACTTTTTTACTGTTTGGCCTAAAAAAGATGACGCAATGTTATTAGTCTGTCCTTTGACAATTTTCATGTTTATAAACTATTGAGGTGGGTTCTAGAAAGCAAAAAGGAAAATAAATATAGATTATCTTCGATTTGAGCTCATATACTGAACAGAGCGTCAGTGTCACGGACTCCCAAGAAGCTCTAATAACTGCGATCATTTTTCGAGCGATGCGGAGTGTCTCTGGGAGGATGATCGTTTATTTTATAAATACGATAAAACAGAATACGATCAAATTTTTTTTTTTTACCGTATTCTTACACGAAGAGTTCTTTGTAGAAAGGTAAGCAGACGGCTTATAGGATATACCATCCAAATTTTTTTCAAGGTTTATTAATGCTTGATTTTACTATGTAAAATGAATGCGCGGATTGAGAGTCGGATACATTTCCGAATTTCGCGGATGCGGTTCGGATACGAATACAAAGTCTGCAAAAGCGGATCGGATGCGGATACAATAATTTAAGAACATTGCGTATGCAGATCGGATGCGGATACGAAGTCTGCGGATCGGATGCGGATGATCAAATTGTTAACCGCGCCGGGCTCTAGTCCCAACCAGAAGGACGTGATCTCTGTCATGCTTGACGGGAAGAAAACGTTCGTGCCAAAGCATCCTCGGATTGAGCGTGCCTCAGGCGGCCTCTCGGATTGAGCGTGCCTGACACGCTCAATCCGAGAGGCCGCCTGATTCCGGCGTTGGGCTAACGAAATGTTATTCCTTGCGTCCTATAGTCGGTTACAAGTCAAGAAGGTAGAGAAGCTCCTCCCACAAGCGTGATGCGCCGGTTTCAAATCCCTCCGCAATCGAAAGAAGAGTTCACTGGAAACGCTCCTTGTTCCGCTTCAATGGATAGATAATGGCCACAGAGTGGTGCCAACTTGTCTCCGACGCCCACTTTTTAAGAAGGCGACCTTTGTATTCATCGGGGAGGGGACCGAGCCCCTGAAAGCAGCCTTTGTATCCATCGAGGGGGAAGCTAATCCCCGAAAGTCGTCTTTGTTTCGATCGGAGGGGGAAGACGCTAATCTCCCTCTCGTGACTTCCACAATGCTAAGTCAAAGTCGAAAGATAAAGCAAATATGTACAGAAAGCCAAGACCCTCCTCGCGCGTTGGCCGCAACGTCACGCAGACGATGGGACGCTATTGGATGCGGAGGTGGCGGAGGGATATATGATTCCCTTTGAGGGGCATTTGCCGCTACCTTCTTGACTTGTAACCGACTATAGATGGGTCAAATGCATAGGCGTAGACTACGGGGGGCATCGGGGCTCGTGCCCCCCTGGTGAGATCCAGGGGGGCAGAGCCCCCCCTCCCCCCCCCGGGCCCGGGCCATGATCCTTACCGAGACGCTGTTTACGCGCCATGTAACAAGCTTCTAGTAGTGGGATGTAAACAAAATAACGCCCACGGTGTCTTTGTTTACGAAATACATGGGAAATGGAATCCCAGTGTGCTTTCGTTAGCTTCAACCTCCAGTTTTGGTGAAAAGGTAACGCCCCCCCCCCCCCCCGGAGAAATTCTCAGCCTGCCCCCTCCGGGAAAATGGAAAGTCTACGCCGCTGGTCAAATGTATTCCACACCAGGACATGTGTGTTTGTGTGCGCTGCGCCAATTATTACCTTTGTATTGCTGCTCTAGAGAAGGTTACAGGCTCAACATTCAACACTGGTAAAATGAACTCAGCATTTCTGTGCGACCCACTAACAGGTCTGTCTTTAAGGAGACTGTGATCACTGCCCAAAAGGCCAGTCTCTTACACTTGAGGAACTTCATATCCCAGAGGATGAAGAGATTTTGCTTATAACATGGGAGTACGGCGACCTTGTGAAAACAACATTGGATCCTGAGACTTTCCTTAAAGTCGTTAAAGTAACAGTTGAAAGTTGGATATTTCACAACCATATCTGACAAACGCAAGATAAAGCGATCTACGATGAAAAGCAGTGCATGCAACGCGAGAGCATTGTCTTTCATTTTGACTTTGCTGAAGACTGCACCATCGTGCTTCCTGACAAAGTTCAAGCATACCACTGGAGGAAAAAAAAGTTACGATATTTACATGAGTAGTGACGACAAGAAAATCTACAAACAGATTTGCTATCATCAGTGAGGACCTGTGTGACGCCGCCGCTCACACGTCCTTGGTTCTAGAAAAAGTGAAAGAGTGGGTTGAAGACAACGTTGCGGTATACTCGCACGTGACGTACGTAAGTGACAGGGCCGCCAGTCATTTTAAGAATTGTTACCAGCTTCACCAGTTTGCACAGAACGATTGCCCACAGAAAAAAAAGACCAAGGAAAAAAACGTACAAAAAAATTTAGGTACTATTTGCCTGTGTCTTAGAAGACAAAAAAAAAAATTCAAAACTTTTTTTGCCACATGGGTTTCTAGAAAACACACACACACACGCACGAGACTACGTTCGTCCAATCTTTAAAAAAAGGAAACTTTAATGGTGAACAACATAAACACGCAATCATAAAATGTAATGGTGTGCATTGTACAAAAAAATGCAGACAGGCTCACAAAATATTTCGGTGCGTACACTTCTCTGCGGAACACCACAGTAGGACTGACAGCTACGGAAGTGTGGGAGATAATAACGGTTAGAATACGATTAAACACAAAAACTGCAATGCGCACTGGGTCGGTGAGAAAGTGATGCGTCACGCTCATTGTGCCTGTGCAAATCGCATTTTTTTTTTTTTTCAGAAATGATGGTGCTATGGTCATTTTCGGAATCCTTTTCGTTGTTTGTTGTCTTTTTACGAGAAAGTGGCAGCGAAAATTACCAGTTTCTATCGTTCTCTGGGGTTTAGACATTTAGTCGAAGCCGCCTTCGGTCGATCGAAAGGGGCTTGCTTGCACGTTCCGGTGAATTTCCAGAAGCGCAACCACTAGCAAGCGCTCCTGGGACGTTGAAGCTCTCAGGTATAATTGAGTCTTCGAAGTGAAGAGAACGAACTTTCCACTTCAGCGGTGCTAACGGGCATGGTGACCAGGATTTGCAGCAGGCGGTTAACATTAGTATACAAGGCCTCCGGGCAATGGCAAGTTACCTGTACCGCGGAGGCTCGCTCAGCGGTGCGGTCCTTCCACATCTGTTCCCGAACCATAACTTCTCAAACGAATGGTCCGTACAGGCTGAAGATTTGCTCGAAGTCGAGGCTCTTCTCAGCTTCGGCGATATTATGGGGCAACAAATCTGAAAGAAGCTCCACAGTCTTCTGTTTTTGGAATCTCTCGGAAAGTTGCAGCCAGAAATGGTCGAGAAATGGAAGGAATCGTACGCGCACCCTGAAATACTCTTCCGCGGTGGACACGGTGACATCATCAAAGTGCCTTTGACGGGCAGTGAGTCGCGGCATTTCAATTTGGAGATTGACTTGTTCACAAAGTTTTTCCGCAATTGTGAAGAACTGCCGGGTACCTTGACGTTCGCAGCATGACAATTAACAGTGTCCTCCACCTCATCGATATGCACGATTGATTGGACCAAATCAGCTGACGGACACTGCTGCGTCTTTGACAACTGAAGCGTCAGTGTGACAGTGACTGAAGCTTAGAACAAGTTACGATTGTGACAATAAATGAGGACGTGAGAACGCACATGAGCAGCTGGTGGGACTTCGTGGCCGTTTCTGCGTTGCCTTCCTCTTGAAGGTCTTCGAGAGCTGCAGTGACATGCAGGGATGAGCTCCACAAATGTTTTAAATGACTTCGTGCCGTTCTGCCCACCGAGACTTGCAGAAGGCGCGTAAACGTTCTTTGGCCTTTCCGAAATTCCTCTGCGCGATCATATGTTTTACTATGGCAGTCTTGTGAGCTGACTTCCGAAAGAATGCGCACACTTCTCGAACAGTTCCAACGTCACTACAAATCCCTGGAAGAGTACATTATTCATCGAGCGCCAGATTCAAAGAGTGACTGGCACAATGGGTATACAACGCGCGGCTGGATGTTTTTCTTAGATGACCACCTGAACGCCATTCAAACGACCATGCCATGTTGGCAGCGGCGTCGTATATCCCTGCCCACAAGGTAAGTCGTATCGACTCCCCGTTTTTTTAGCACCTCCATGAGCACATTTCCCCGCTAAATTTAGCGGGGAATTGAATTGCTGTTGAGGTCACGTGACGTCAATTTTCCCGCTAAATTTAGCGTGGTTACGCCGACGCCGAGGCCGCGAAACCCGGAAACGGGCGCCTAAGAGCTGCGCTCTAAAAAATAGTGGGTAGACCTTGTGCGCATTTTGGACACAGAAATTTGGCAGCGATGTGGCGGGTGCGCGAGGGGCAAGCGTGGTGCCAGGGCACGTGGCACGAGCGCGTGAAGGCGGAACAGGACATTTCAACCATGGCGGCGCCTCCGAACACCGGAACATCGGCTCAGATGCCACAGTGATGACCTGAGCCCCTTTCTCCGGACAAGCGGTGAGCGAGAATACAACCACCTCAAGGCATCTAGCATTGAGGTCTACCCACTATCCTTCCAATCAATGGCGTAGCCGGGATTTTACTTCGGAAGGGGTTCAACGGCATTATTACCCCCCCCCCAAATGACGAAGCAGGGGGCTATGTTGCACGTTTTGGACTCCCAGGAGACTAGGGAGAAGGAAGTGACGTCAACAACGCTCTTTGGATGTTGATTGGTGGAGTCGCTGATGACAGTGAGTTTCCGCGATGCGTGGTGTTGCTAAGATAGGTTCATTCACACCTACGTTACTTCCTTCTCCCTAGTCTCCTGGGAGTCCAAAAAGTGCAACATAGCCCCCCAGGGTGAACTCGTCGGCACGGACGCTCATACGCTCTTGCAAAGATTAGGGGGCGCTCATTGTCATTTTCAAAACGGAGCAGGCTTCATTTACAGGAATACGGGCGTGGTGGCTCACTGTTCTACTGCCGTCGTAGTTGCGGCCCACCAACTTTAAAGGGCCCATGAAACGAATTTTTGGTTGGGATAAATCATTTTAGATTGGGATTTTACTAATAGCACATCGCTCAGTGGGCCAAAAGAAAAAAGGTAGAAAGTCAAAAGCCTGACTTTCAGTGCGAAAATTTAACACAGCGGACTATTTCGTACCTCCTCCCCTTCGTAGGCTCTCTGCCTTTTCACTGTGATACATCCGCGGTCCCAAAAGTGCGTCATCGGGTCCAAACGCACGTCACACGAAACCGGACCTTACTTATTCCCTTCACCCCTAAGCTGACATTGCGGTGGAAGCTACGCGCTTGCCGGACCAATCAGCCGCCACCCTTTCATCACCTGACCTCATTCTCTGCGCGTGGGTATGCGCGAAGGAGCGTAATCACGTGGCAGTGTGGCTGGCCCAATGAGCACGTAGCTTCCACAGCACTGTCAGCTTCGGGGTGAGCGAGGTGAGGGAAGCAACTTTTGTCTGAATTTTGAGTGACGGGCTAATCTTCTAGGGGGACAATGGCTCTGTCCGGGTACACAAACCAGATTCCGAGCAAAAGGGGCCTCCCTAGGGAGCCTCCATGTGCGCTTTGCTAGGGTGATGCCACCCTTTGTAATACCACTCGCCGACAAACCAGCAGCCATTTTGGTTCTCGGCGACAATCCGTGGGGCTTATAACCCTCCCGGAAACAAGCACCTTATCTCACAAGTTCGGAGCAGCGTTGTGGAACCCACGGAGGGAGGATTAGCATTTTCGCCCCTCGGATGTGAGGACCGATGGACACAAAAGCCACCTTCCGGCGCACGGCGAAACAATGAGGAACAAAATGGCGGCGGAAGAGGGTGTGGGAAAGGGAAACAGGCAGTTGGCATCACTCTATGCGAAGCGCACATGAAGGCACTCTAGGCCTCCCCTCTTTTCGTTTTCTTGAACTGCTTGGTGGAATGCGCGATTTATGAGTTGAGGAGGAAAGCTAAACAGGAAAAAGTTGGAAAAGCGTTTCATGACCCTTTTAAAAGCTTCCTCACAGCGCACAACTCCCTCCGCTTTTTGAAGTACCGCTGCATTTCCAACGCGTGTCGGCCAGACAAAACAAAAGAATAGCTGTACCGTCACTAGAAATTAAACAGCAGCACACAAACAAAACAAAAAAAATCTCGACGCTGAAAAATCAGAGCAAGCGTCCACCCATAAACACTAGCCAATATCCCAAGCCGCCATTAAAATGGCCGAGACAGCGGAGGTTGAAATTCAGATGCGGCGAGTAACAAGTCGGCAACATCACCGCTCTAACATTTCCGCTGTTCCTTCCTTTCATGGATTACCTGATCACACAGTTAGGTGGGAGACCTAAAAAGCACCGGCGTACGTTGCAATTACTTTCGTCGCTTCTGCCCAGTGGCGGATCCAAGGGGGGGGCGACGGGGGCGGCCGCCCCCCCCCCAAACAAAGTCGACCCCCCTTCCTCCCCCTTCTCGGAGGGAAATTTGACATGAGTGGACCCCCCTTGCACAAGAAAGAATGGGAGAATAGTATCCTTAAAAATTTTCCGCCCCCCCCCCCCCCCAAAACGGAGTTCTGGATCCGCCCCTGCTTCTGCCTGCAAAGATCTTGGAAAGCAGGAAGCTCCCGGCGCTGAATTGTTTTTGGAGATTTATTCAGGCCTGGTTTCAGTTCCTGTACTCCAATGCGAGCTGCTCATATGGGCTGCCAAATGCAAGAGGGAGAAACATTAAATGACCGTCACGTCTGTGCCACAGGCGGTCGCCCTCTCTCCGGATGGCCTATTCCCAAACGTCCATCGTCTCCAAGATCTTAGCGACTCTGCGCGCAACAACGGCAGAAGCTGCGCGCTCGTTCTCTTCACTACTACGTCGGTTGAAAACATACCTGAGAGCGTCCACTTCGAACGAGCGACTGCTCGGTCTAGCGCTTTTGGATGTTCACCGCGACATTGAAGTTCCAGCGGAGGACGTCCTGGATATTCCTTGCCGTGAACGCAGGCGGCTGCATCTTAATGTGTAGGCGCTTGGCATAAAAAAGATGATCAAGAGAGCCTGTAAATTGCTTTCTGAAGTAGTCGAAAGCACGTAATTCTGATTAGTATTCAAGGTGTGCGTGAGCGCAGTGCCACCCGTTGCTTACATTGCAGTTGTTTTTACAAATCATTTAAAGGGGCCCTGCAATCATAATTAAGCGTCTACCTTTTTGCGGTTTCCACGTCTCTTGGGGTTCGGGAAAGCCAGCGGGCACGGGAGAGAGTCACTAAATATCAGTGCGTCATATATTAACCGGACGACGCGGAAACCTCCTCCACCGACGGGGGCGACCCGCGGTACCGAAAGCGCGCGTAATGTGACGTCTTAGGTCCTGGGCTTACTACTGGTCAGAGCCGCTAAAAGATTCTTTTTTAGTCGAAATACAAAATATAAGTGGCGCGAACCTTTTCAATTATCTATAAAAGTAGTTTTTGTTCAGTATTTGAGATCAGAAAAGAAACAAATGCAGTTTATAAAGTACGGAAACAAGAAATGATCCGTCGACATACCCGCCACCAATCGGCGGAAAAGGCGGCGCCTACTAGAAAGGAGTAGTGGGATCAGGCACCGACACGGAAAGGTCCCGGATGTACGCGGCGGAGCTGCGGCCGTAGGGACCGAAGGACCCGGCCGGCTCTGAGCGTTCCCAAGGCCTTCGGTGAGCAGCTTTGTCTTGCGGTTTGGCCCTTTGGCGGTATGGCAGCGCGAAGTGGCTCCCATTCTGAACTGATCTTTACCCCGTGTTTGCTGTCGTTTGTTTATCAATGAAGTGTCATGCCGAAATAGTCTTTAATCGCGCAGCAAATGCAATGCGAGCCGCTTTAGCTGCCCGCTACATACAGCCTATCCAGAACACGCTTTAGTGGCGCCCTCTCGCGCCGTCGACACGGAGTACGGCAGCCGTGAGCGCTCGCTCAGCTCACTACCCCTCGTCTAGTTCACGGCCACTCAAGCAACCAAGGACGTCATGAAGGAGGTTATTTTTTGCTTGTTTTTGTAATTTTAATTTGCCTATAACTTCTAAAATAAATCGAAATTGGAGAAAAGAAAAGTGTCATTAAGTTACTACGTTCAGTGCGCTCAGGTTTGGTGCAAATTAAAAATTAGTAAAAAAGCCATTGCAGGGCCCCTTTAATATTACTTACATCACTGACATTGTTCTATATTATCACCATGTGTTCGTTTTATTATGTTCGCTTTGGTTTGATTGAACTCTGTATTTTAGTGAGGATAGTTTGTACTACTTGGTCTTGACATTGCCATCATTCACCCCACAAATGTTTCGAAATATCCGTTCTCTATATATCTGAGATCAAGTTCCGTATCCCACCAAAGAAACATGAATGAAGAAATATTGCCTATTTTATTTATTTGAGCATTTTCCACTTCACGAACACATTTCCGGAAAGCATATAAGTCAGAGATCGTTTGCGCTCCCCCTTTGCTTCATGCCCCGTGCAAAACCGACTGCGTGAGCAGGGGAGCGAGCGGGCCCCCAAAGGGGGGGGGAATAACCCCCCCCCCCCCACTCCCCTGCGCAAGAAGCAGACGACTTGCTCACCGCTGCTATGTGTACGATTCACGTTAAAAAATGTATGTAAAGCAGAACCTTTCCAAAAAACGCCCCTAGGCCGCCGCCATGTTGCTGATGCTGATGCGGCTGGTGCGACTCTCGCGCCCTCTATCAGCTAGAAATTTTGTGCCACTCTCTTGGACTGTGAAGACCCGCTCAGCGCGGTTCTCTACCTGTGTTTTTGCGGTTTTGCATTCAACGTTTGCTCTCCCCTCTTGAAAGTTTCCACTTAATTTTTTTTTTATGCGTGCTGCGTACCCTTTTTGTGTTATCTTCCATTGTGAAAAATAAGGCTGGTAAGTGCCTGCCATTCAAGCTTTTCTGCTCGACATTCACGGGAAACGAAGGAGGTGAAGGGCGTCGAACGACCCTCGACGCGATTTTGCGAACATTGTTCTCCCCCTCCCAGAGATAATCCGCGTAGAATCCCTCAGTCATCTCCAAAAATAGTTGTCCGGGTTGGGGTGGAAAACGGGTCAGTCGCGTTCGTTCCTTTGACTTGGTGCTGTTGTGAAAAAGGAAGCTCTCCCCAAGACGTGCCCCAAAACGAAGTCACCTTGGATTCCGTCCGATCGTCAAGATGTGACTGTCGTCGACTGTGACTGTGTTATTTGAGATCTTTCTCAAATAAATCATTTTCGGATAACGCTGCATCGTGTGGTACGTACAATATATTGTTCGAATGTTAACACTTTCTGAATTGTATGTCCGTGTCCTGTCCATCGGTAAACACATTATTTGTGAGCGTGAAAAATGCATGCCTTTCAGCTCTCTTCTGTTGTAATTTATTTTTGACAGCTAAGCGCTTTGTCGTTTGTCATGCAGCGAATCGCGCGAAGCCGTCAAAACTTATCGTAAAAAAACCCCACAAAAACTAGAACCATACATCCAAGTCAGTATTACACTTTTATTTCAAAGTTCAAAGAATCAAACCTATTAAAAACGCAAAGCTAATAAGAGATTATAGTAAGGCCAATTTCGCAGCTATTAACGAACAACTTTGTGTATTTATGGATTTCTTTTTGCTGACTTTCGACCAGCGCACGGTCCAATACAACTGGAATTTATTTAAAGAAATCGTACACAGACTTACAAATACGTACATTCCATGTCGTGTCATAAAATATGTCGTACAGTCACCATGGTATAACGTTACTCTAAATAGACTTGCCAATAAAAGGAACCGTTTGTTCCGTGCGGCAAAAGGCTCAACAAGCGAAAGTCGTTGGACATCCTATAAACTAGCCGAACAAAGTTATAACAATGCTGTTAGAGATGCTAAGTTTACCTTTTTCACTACAACGTTACCGTCAATGTTATTGAACAATCCCAAGCAGTTTTGGAATGTCGTAAATCAGAAAGAAGGTTATTTTGTATCGCTAACGGATGGGGATGGAGAGTTGGTGCCAAGAGATGATTGTGCGAATTTACTGAACAACACATTTCCAAGGGCTTTTCCCGCCGTTGGAGTCTGTCCCAACCCGGAATTTCAATCACCGAACTTTTTCCCCATGTTTCCAATATCAATTGATCCTGCAGGTATAATTAAACTAATTGATTCCCTTAAACTGTCCTCATCCACTGGTGTTGATGAAATTAATTCTAAATTTTTAAAGAGCACTAAGGAATACTCATTTATCATTTTGGCTAAAATTTTTCAGCAATCCTTAGAGGAATCATGTCCGCCTGATGATTGGAAAGTGGGAGGGTGGTTCCTCTACACAAGGGTGGGAGTAAGCATTCACCCAACAACTTTCGTCCAGTATCTTTAACAAGCGTTCCTTGCAAAATTTTTGAACACGTCATCTACTCCCACCTTGCCAACTTTCTTGATTCTAATGCATTTTTCAGTCTGTACCAACATGGCTTTCGTAGAACATTTTCCTGTGAAACGCAACTTTTATCTTTCACTCATAATCTGCATTCCATTCTTGACCGCGGGTCCCAGGCGGACTGCGTATTCCTCGATTTCTCGAAAGCTTTCGATAAGGTCAGTCACCAATTATTGCTTTTTAAGCTAAGTAAACTTAATATTGACTTAAGCGTTCTTCAGTGGATTCAACATTTTCTGTCTCATCGCTCACAGTTCGTAACTGTTAATGGCTGTAAAACCCATTTAACACCTGTTAACTCTGGTGTTCCGCAAGGTTCGGTTTTAGGACCATTACTCTTTCTTATTTACATCAACGATCTGCCAGTCATCATTTCATCCTCTGTGTGTTTATTTGCAGATGATTGCGTTATTTACCGGGAAATTTCTACCGACAGTGACACAATCTAATTGCAGTCAGATCTAATCTCAATATCTAACTGGTGCCGCACATGGCTAATGGCACTAAACATCACCAAGTGCAAGTCAATGCGTGTGTCCCGTCGTAATGCCGTTTGTCCTACTTATAGCGCTGCACTGGAGCCCGTGCACTGTTATAAATACCTTGGCATCCACATAACATCTGATCTTTCATGGAATATTCATATTGAATATGTTATTAACAATGCTAACCGCATGCTAGACTTTTTAAGAAGGAATTTTAGTTCTGTGCCGTCATCTCTCAAACTTTCTTCTTTATAAATCACTTGTTCGATCAAAGCTGGAATACGCAGCCTCCGTTTGGGACCCCGGCATGGGATACCTCGTTCAATCATTGGAGGCCGTCCAGAACAAATCCGCACGTTTCATACTTTCCAACTACCACCGTACTTCTAGTGTAATTCCTCCATGAAACTATCGTTATCATTACCCACTCTTGCTTTACGTAGACAATATTCTTGTCTGTCCCTTTTTCACAAAATTTATCATAATCCGGCCATGCGTCACAATCTACTAACCCCTCCGTATTATATTTCCCGTCGTTTAGATCATAAGAACAAAGTGGGCGTCTTTCCATGCAACACTAATGCATTTTTTATCCATTCATTCCACGCACTTCTGTGGAATGGAACCACCTTCCTCATGACATTGCCACCATTGATGACCTATGCATTTTTAATATATGACTGTGCTTATTTTGCCTGTTGTTACTCCTTTGTATTTCCCACTCCCCTCTGTAATGTCTTCGGACCTTGAGGGTAAATAAATAAATAAAAATCAGCAGAACCCATCCTTTGGGAATGATTATCTACGTTAATGCGAATAGCATCAAACGGTGCGGAGTTATGCGCGTTCGTCAGGTGGCCGGCACACTCTAGATACGCCAGCCCACTCTTGAGGCGATTCTAAATTTGTTGACACTTTCACAGCCCTGCGCACGATCTCCGCAGCCCAGCACGTGCGTTTGTGTCACTTAGGAAGGCGAGCAAAGCACGCGCCATACGCACAAACACTCAAAATGGTACCGACCAGACTTTCTGGCGTCTCAGCTAGTCTCAACCAACGGTACTCTAAACGGGGGGGGGGGGCATCGGTGGCCGAGTGGGCTAGCGCACACCAGCTCGGAGCACGTGGAGCGAAAGCTCGCGCTGCAGAACCCAGGATACTGGGTTCAATTCCCGCCCCTGCCCGTTTCGATCTGGATGAGCATCGTACCGGCGTGCGGTCGTGTATCACTACTGCGTGATGCACGTTAAAGACCCCAGGCTAGCGGTTGTACTGCACTGGCTAAATTGCTCATCTACAGCTGGGAGACTCGTCGCCCTTGGAGGCAGACCAAGTTCTAGGCTGTATAAACATACACACAACCCAATTTTTTACTTTAAACGGTTGTTTATATCTTTACCATAGGACGCGCTTTACAGCGCTGTCGCAGCTACCGGTGCGCGCGCGTTCCATGCACGGCCGCTAGCTCACCCTCTCCCGCGCTCGGGAGAGGGTGATGTAGCGGCCTCACGAGAGCGGAATGAGCCCTCGTGCATGGAACGCGCGCGCACCGGTAGCTGTGACAGCGCTGTAAAGCGCGTCCTATGGTAAAGATATAAACAACCGTTTAGAGTGCGTTGAATGACTGCCTTCATAGCTCTGTGGTTAGCGCGTCTGCCTGCTGATCAAAGGGTCAACGGTTCGAATCCCAGCCGGCGCCAGTCTTTTTTATTTATTTATCGACCCGCGGCGTAAGAGGTTAGATAGCCAGATAGATACATAGATAGACGAAAAGTGCGTGAAGTATCCAAAGAATGCTATTCGCATTAATCAGTCGCATTCGTTCTGTCGCGCGCGTACCCAACAAAAATAGTTTATAGGTTTTTTATTGTTTTTTTTCCAAATGTGGTACAATGCTTTCTCAATGACCTCGGTAAAATACCTACACCATGAAACACAAAATACAGCGGGAAAAGACGAGAAGTTATCCACCAGCAGTGTTTCAAACTGCGCCTACGCAGGTTGCGCCTATCGAAATCACCACTCGGTTAGGGTTAGCAGGGACGCCGGTGAGAGTCTAGCCTCAAACCCAGTGACTGGGCTCGAAAACGGTTTGCTGCCCCTGGGGTCGAGTGTTTCTTGGAAAGGTTGGAGGCTTATGGGGCTTAAACCCCCTCCCTTATCCCCCTGCCTACCTTGAGGCCCTCCAGCCAGAAGGCAGATATCCAATAAACGTAATAGCCAGCCAGCCTTTCTCCCCCCCCCACACACACACAAACACCGCCCCCCCCCCCTATTATCCCTACATTTTGATCCCCCCCTCCGCACCCGAAATCATGGACAACCAATTAAGCCACCTCAACCCCCCCCCCCTCGCCAAAAAAAGAAAAAAAAAAGATTCCTTGATACGCCATGATGTAAAAGTGTCTGTATCAGCTAGAGAACGACCATACTACGCACAACCAAAAAGATAGGGTAGGTACTCAAGCCTGAACCTCATGAAGATTGAAAGCAGGAAAAAATGTCGTATGTCTCACCTGTTGAAAATAAATCGAACAGCCTTTACTTTGCTAGAATTGAACTGATTAATTTCACCGTTTAAAAAAAGGGGCAAAGCACATATTCATACATGAAAAGAGGCAATTATGCATTGATATTTCACAGGCGGTGGATTGGAACTTATATGTGGACTACATCTGAACTTACCTCGTCATGCAATGCCATCGCAAAAAGCCAAAGGCAATTTCTTATTCGCAAACCTACCTAGAAAAGTTTTTGGAAGGTTGAACGTGTCATTCTAAACCGAGAACGAACGGATGGCAAGGGGACGAACACACACACACATCCCCACACGCGGAACTTTCCACACAAAAAAAAAAAATAAATAAAGAAAACAAAATGCAGCTGAATGAGGAGCGCAAGTTCGTCTGCTTCTCACACAGGGGTTGCGATGACGTCGGAACACCGGGCTCTTATTGGCTGATTAAAAACAAATAGTTGGCAGACCTCAAGGCATCTAGCATTGATGTCTACCCACTATCCTATCAATCAAAGCCAATCGGAGCTCGACGTCGTTCTGACGTCGCCGCAACTCCTGCGCAAGTAGCAGACGACTGCTCTCCGCATTATTTCGTCTGCGTGACTGAGAAATGTTCCAATCTACCTACTACGTGCGATTTGCTCTCATAATCAAGCGCAGGGAGAAAATCGCTTTTCCGCATAGAAGTCAATTTCCGACTGAACACTCCAACGAGGTAGAGCCGGTAGAGCAGGTAAAGGGCTGGGTGGGCTGGTGGCTCTAGGGATTTTTTTCGAAAATCAGTTGGTAACACTGGCTCTCGCGAAGTCGCGAGTGCTGCGGAGCGCACGCGAGATGTCCAACGGCTCCGGTCGTTTGTGAACATGGCGGATGCAGCACCGAGTCGGCATGAAAAAAGTTTGGGTCTCCTTACCACAAAATTTGTCACGTTGTTACAGGAAGCACCAGATGGAGTTTTAGACTTGAAAATTGTAAGTGACTGTCATGACATCTTCCTCTGCGTATTTCTGTTACTGCGAGAGCGGTCTTGCAAGCCCTGTGTCTGCCTGCATCGCAGCTTTTCCTACTTTTGAGCTGTCCACGGTTGAAGTTACATTTAGATAGTTGCTGCTTCTTATATACAGACGCAACTTTATTGCCAATTGTTAATTTAATGCGTTTGATTCAGCTACAATATAATTCAAGGACACCCGCCTGTTAGCATGTATGTGTCTATCCAACTAGAGCTTTTGTCTTTTCAAATCGTGGCCCAGGAACACCGGGTGCATAAAAAAATCGGCGAGCTTGATTTGAAAGGTGTCCCAACACTGAAAGCCAGGCATTTTTCGGCATCTAGGTCGTGCGCGTCATTTCGTTCCACGCTCGCGTCTGTACGCCCAAAAAGTGCTCCAATGCAAGCTTAGCTTTTTTCTTTTCTTTTATCCTAATTTCTGCAAATGCTTTTTGGTGTTCAAATAATGGTCGAAAATAAGCACTAATCGTTAAAAACAAAATGCAATCAAGATGCGTGCGAGTGGGTTTTAACACGGTAATGCTGGAAAAAAAAATTGTGTGTGTGTGTGTGTGTGTGATATATATATATATATATATATATATATATATATATATATATATATATATATATATATATATATATATAAAACATTGTTAAACGCTGTGCTGAGTTTATAACCAGAAAGAGGTGCAGTAAATACTGTTTGTAGATTATTTTTTTTTATTTTTTTTTCGTTTGGAATGGGGAGTTTGTCATTTGATATGTTGCCATCCGATATTACATACAATCTGGCATATCCTGTTTGCATAACACAACCTTCAAGCTTCAGTAATCTTCATACTGGATTCGTTTATCGGTTCCATTTGCGACTGAGGAACTTTAAAACTTGGTAATTTAACATGAATAAACCTAGTGGTTTATCTGCTATTTACCTACATTGTTTACCTGTATTATTAATAGATGCTTGCGCCCCAAATCATTGTCTTATTTATTTATTTCAAATACCCTCAAGGTAGTACATACTTTTATTGTTTCTCTGACACCATAGACCTTGTTACAAAGGAGAATGTGCGTGGACAGCAATAGCCCTGTTGGATGTACAAGTTGTCCTGCATTTGTATTTCTTATGAGAAGGGAACAGCCGTGGCCCCTTTTCAGCTTTGGCATCAGATGCGACGTGGGGTCCTGGTGGACCCCACGTCGCATCTAATAATACCGCCATGTTGTACAAGTTTATGGCCTCTAACCAATCACAAGGTGGCCCTACGGCAAGGTGGGGCAGAGATACTCAAAGAGTATTTGGGAATACAAGTACCGAGATATATGAATTTGAAGGCTAAAATACAGTTAGTGGCTATACTTTTGTCTTTTATGTGACGCAATATCCCTGAGATACTTCTGCAAAAATGGAATACATATACAGATTTATACTGAAATACATTTTCTTCCTGAGCAGTAGTAGGTGCGGAGGGTGACGTTTGTGGCGAATGAAAGGGTAGTGCTTGTGTTCCTCTCTTTTTGTCAGTTTATGCTTTGCCCTCTGCATTGAACTCCTCATCTATGCACAGCCATCACCCCGAATGCCGATACAAAAACATTATCGCTCCTAGTGAACCACATAGGTACCACCTCCAAATTTTTTAACAATATTGTGTGAATGCCGAATGGTCGGTAGATCAGCGCCTTATCACAGCGTGACACAGCAAGTCAGCGAGGCTAGCCGTGTGCCTTCCGCCACACGTGCATACTCTCACTTACCTGCTCTTTCATGCTGCGATAAGGCGCTGGTCAACCGGCCGGTCGACGTTCACGCGATATTGTTATAAAAATCTGGTGGCTGTACTGCAAGCCGTGATGATTGCTTGACGTGCTTGACAAAAGGCTTCTGCCAGAAATGAACCGTGTTTTGCCTCATGTGCCATGTAGAGCCGCCTCGGTGGCTCCGAGGCGAGAGCGCCGGCCTACGGATCCCCATGTGGCGGGTTCGAATCCCGGCCGAGGTGCCCGCAATCTGACGGAGGCTTATTGCGGAGAAGGCGCCGTGTAACCGAGCTTTCGGTTGCAGGTCAAAAGATCCCCAGGTGGTCCAAATTAATCCTCAGTCCTCCGCTGGGGCGTGCCAGATGCCCGTCGTAGGTTTGGCACGTAAAACCCCCAAATTTGACTTTGACTTTTTTTATGTGCCATGTAGAACATAGTTATTTTCAGTCAAGTATTTTCACTTGTAAGAAGTCTCTTCTCCCACAATGTTATGATTTAGCAGGGTTTTCTTTACGATGGTTGAACCTGGGATTGAGGGCATGTCTCAAGCTGTTGTCTTCCGAGTCACTCGGTGGTTGGGATTGAACAGGAGAGCTGAACGTGTCTGCACTACGGCACCCTAGTCTGCACTAGAACAAGCAAAGCATGTGCAGTCACTTTAGTGTACGTGGAACCTACAGGAAACGAGAGACCGCTAGTGCCCAGGTATCGTATACAACTTTTTTTTAACCACCTTTTTTTCTTAATATTGATTACTTTTTTTTTTTTCAGTATACCAGTCAATTAAACCTAGACCTTTCCCATAGAGGAAGTTACACAACAAGTTCATATTAAATATTCTGGTACCTCTCACACTGAACACGATATTCGTTTTATCGTAGCAGCATGGCAGCTAATTTTCACAACAAATGTAAGGAGATAGCTAAGCCTGGCAGAGTATAGCAATACATTCAATACATTGTAAATGTATTTCACTATTGAGATACACATGCATATTTTCAAATATATCTCGCTATAGCAATGCGGATACTCAAATACTGTCTCGATACTGCTCAGCCCTGCCCTGCAGGCTGATAAAGCTGTATCATGAAAAGATAGTAGTATTGATAACAGCTGCGAATTCTATATACCAGTCCTAAACTAGCAATTGAACAATGTAGACCAACACTTATGTGCCATTTATTGTGAGTGTATATAATTGGTTTAGATGACTTCATTTCAGTGAGTAGACTTCAACAACTATTATTTTGCAGGCAGCAGACCTGTTGGCTGTGCGGCAGAAACGAAGAATATACGACATCACCAATGTCCTTGAGGGAATCGGCCTCATCGAAAAGAAATCAAAGAACAGCATCCAGTGGAAGTATGTTATTTTGCCTTCTATTGTGTGAATATTCTTATAGCTCATTACTTGACATGTTTGCTGCAAACTCTACCTGTTGTAATTTTGTGCTCTGAAATAGTCTGTGGTACTGTTAAGTTACTCTTTTCTGAGGAATCTGTAGAGCACCAATCCTTAGTTCATCCTGATCCATTTTGTGGGACTGTCATGCTACAAAATTACCACAAGGATAAAACAGCAAAGATTTGCTACTGAAAGTGTATTTGAGGTGCTTATTGCTAAACGCATGCAGAGTTTTGTGCCTTGGTGTCAAAACATGGCAAACATACTATAGGCCAAGACGGATGACCTTTCCTTGTCAGACGCTATTGTAACGAGGTAGGTAACACCACAGTTCTTTTAAGTCTCTAAACTGGCACTTTGTTGATATATGACCTAATGGCTTTTTTCTGGGGTTATTGACTTCATCCAGTGGACCCTAACAAAAACCATGTTGTTTCAAAAACAAAACTTCTTGGGCAGTTTTAAGGTTTATTGGCAGCACAGTTTGTTGGCACCCTTGGCCTGAAAGTACTGTCAGGGCCAAGCCTGTCAAGAAAGTGTCTTTCATAGATGATATCATGAGGCACCGATTTATTCCACATGGTCGTGCTCAATGCTAAATCCTCTGAAGTGTTTCAAAGACATTGCAGCTTGTGTGCAAAGTTTTCTCAGCATTTCACCACTATGTGTCAATTTCTCAGTAGCATCAGTGGCACTTGCATCATTGGGGTTATCACTTGTGAAGGCTGCAGCTATATTTGCACTGCACTTGTATCACTTTGAAACTCAATAGCCTTTTCATTTGGTTTTTGCATCAAAAGATCCCAAAGGAAATTGAAAATAGTTCTCAAACCTTTGGCTGGGGCATGCCAGATCTGCTGTTAATTTGGTGCCCAAAGCTCTCAAATTTGACTTCGTCTGGTTTGTGGGAAATCTGTTACAAACTGTGAATCTGCTTTATCTCAAGTGCTGCGTGGCATTATGGAAGCCACGAGAAAAACTGGGAACAAGCCCATTTTGTATGCATTTCTGGAGGACAAGATAATCCCCAGTGGGCATAAAAAAGATGCTTGGGGCACACAGTGGCCAGTCCTAGAAAGGAGAATTTCTCCTATCCAACTGCTGAAATTTTGCTCTCGCACCTGTACCTTTGACAGCGCTGCACGCAATGTGGCTCCGCACCCGAATCGATTAATCACCCTCTTGCATCGAGAGTACTTCTGATAGAGTCCTCTTGCAGCATGAGTGTATGCTTTCGTGCCCAGAAACATTGAAGGACTGTGGTACAGTGATGTCTCGTTATGGATGCCTCCGTTCCCCCAAAAATTGTCCATAATGTGAGTTGTCCATATTAACGAGACAAAAATGAATGTATTTTCCCCGCTTGTCCCCGAATGATGTCCATATAGCGGGGTATCCATATTAACGGGGTCCATATTATCAAGACATGACTTTAATGCATTCTTTTTGAGAGCAGGTCAAGACGAGAAAAGAGTAGCTTTGTTTCGTTACTTCACTGGCACAACATGCACGTGTCTCTCGATTGTGTATGCTACTTAACTCGGTACACGTTACTTGGATTTCGTTGAGCACCGGAAAGGTTATTGCAGATAAAGAAGGAATTTGCCGTCCGAGCTTGACACCGAGGCGTTTATTTTTCCTCTGCGGCTTGCAGGGGAGCCGGGCCAGGCTGCAACACCCGGGAACTGAGCGACCGGCTCTCGGCGCTCCAGAAGGAGCTGGAGGAACTGGAGGCGGCGGAGCAAAAGCTTGACGAGCACCGCGCCTGGGCTCAGCAGAGCCTGCTGAACATCACGGAGGACGCGGCCAATGTGACCCAGGCCTACCTGCCCATCAAGGCCCTGCATGCCTGCTTCGAAGGCACTGCCTCGACGCTGCTGAGCCTCCGGGGACCCCCGGGCACCTCCATTCGGGTGCCTGACCTGCGCCAGGTACTGTCGCGGCGACGTGCGCTCACTGCTACGCGGTCGGTCCTTTAATCAGGGTTGTGATTGACGGGTAAAATGATGCTAAAAGTTGTACGAGTTACCGAGGAGGCAAATAGAGCTAGTTGGCTGGTTTGTACAAGCAATTAATGTAATTTCAGGCATAGAGCGATCAACTTGCATTCTGAAAGTACGGGACTGGCTACAAATAGTGAGCAAAAACATTTGCCGAAGTGTTCATTTAAAGGGTAACTTCACTTTTTTATATATATTCAGAAAAAAATGCAGTTCTCTTGCGATATAGTTCCACCTGAAAGTTTGTGAAACTTACCTACAAAGTTTGAGATGCGTAAAGTCGCCAAAATCTGCTAATTCTAGCAGGAGGCGCGCGGCATAGTCGGTAGTGCCGTGTTGGCGCAGCCAACGTTGCACTAAGCAACAAGCATTGCAATGTCTTTTTTTAACTTTTTAGGGAAGGTTTACATGTGGCTCTAGCAATGTGCTCGTTGGTGTCCACAGGATTTACGTAACATGCATGCTCTAGTTGGTATGTGTTAGTATATGTCCGTGCACTGCACGCTTCGTCACTTTGTTGTGAACAAAATATTGAGCCCTCTCCATTTCAATAATGTTTTGTTGACACCCCACATGTGCAGGCCCTATCTCCGATGCCTAGCTACAATGAGTGGCAAGAAACTCTCAAAGTTGTGTCCCTAGCTGCTCTGACAATCAGTTTTGCAGTCCAAAAGTTGCATTTCACGGGTCCCCTTTCAACAAAGCTTGTTAGAAACTCTGAACGGATACCGTGCGCCAATGGGGATCCCGGAAGTATTTTTTTCACCAAAAATGATTGTACAACGCCCAGCATGTCGTATGATGTGCTAGGCATTTTTTCACGTATGTGTCTGCCACTTCGTGCTCCGTTTTCACATCTGTACCACTTCGTGGCAACAACAGGTCTGAGGATGCAGCTTGATCGCCCAATCAAATGGGAGCATTTTTAAATTTCATGGTATACACCTACTCAACTCTGTTGCACCACGCTGCGGTAGTGGCGCCTCAGGCGAACTTTTGGTCTGAGGGTGTGGGCGGAAGTCGCCATGCTGGACGGTCATTCCTGTGTTTTGGAGGAAACCAGAATAAAACCTGCCTTCTCGTCGAAATGCCCTGATATGCGGTACCGAAAGAGCTGGGAAAGGTGTGAAGATCAGTTTTCGTGTGTTTTCTGCCTGCTCAGTTCGTCCGAGAATGTGCATAGGTGCCGTGAAAAAAGAAAACCATACACTGACGGACCAGGTTTGCTTGTGCGGGAAGCACTTTGTGTTGAATTCATAAATACAGGGTGGAAGTGCTGCGTGGATTGCGCCATTGTGCACCAATCGACTTTCGCTGCACATCCTGCTCCCAAGCGCACACGTTGCGCCAAAACTATCCAAACAAGTTTTTTTTTTTTTTAAAGGCTATATTTATTTTAGTATTCTTCTTTATTGGCCACAGTGGTTTACCATGTTGTGTTCGTTTAGGCAATTCTGAACCAATAGGGACTTCTAGCAAACCGTTAACCGCGTACTGCGCACTACAGGAGCCTTTAAAGCATACTTTTAAGCGTGCGCCCGAGCGATACCGTGACCGCGGGCGCGCGCTTAAAGCATGCTTCAAAGGCTCTGGTAGTGCGCAGTACGTGGTAACGATTTGCTAAAAGGCCCTATTGTTATGAAACCACTATACCGATGTGGGCGTGTCAACGGCGTGCAAGTCTGATCTACGAAAATGGTACATGCACAGGTCGCTTTGTCGGAGTACTCATCAGAACTCTGACAAACGACGGAACGATGCTTCAATGCATCGTTTCGTCATTTACTTTTTTTCCTTCTTGCACAGTGGCACTGAACATGACAGAGTGTATTCGAAATACCACACAAACGCATTAAAGTGCCGTAAAGTCTCGTACAAATGCCCGCCCCCAAAAAATCACATCCATGTTTTTTTAGTTTTTTTAATTGCATTTATTGCGTGATTAGCGGTATCGGTACGCGACAAGCGTGCTCGCCGCGGGTTTTCTCGTGCTTATCGCATCGTGACACGCGAATCTGCAGTATCCATACTATGCGGGGTATCCCTTCCCATGACATGCAAATTCCAAATTCGTTCCCGCATTGTTTTTTTTTTGTCTGATTTTTGCGCGCTATATTGGTTCCCGTGACACCCGAGTTTGAGGTTGCCGGGTTCTTGTGTCTATATATCGCAGTGTGAAGCGCGAATGCGCTGCGTCCGCATTCTGCTGCTGTACCTGTGACAGGGGAGTCCATAGCGAATTCCCCTATACTTATTGCACACACGAGTTCGCCTTGTCTGCAATATGTATTAGTAACGAAAAGACAGTGAGTGCGCAGGCGAGCTGGTGATAGCTAATCATGATGTTTAAAACCCGAGACTGTGGTGAGGGAAAGGTTAGGAAACTTTGAAGTTGAAGAGTTCCCGTTTCACATAGCTTGTAGTGCCCCCCCCCCCCCCACTGACACACACACACACACACGCACGCGTAAGTGCGTGCGTGCATGAAAATGTTTTTTATTTACGTTTCTTTTTGTATTTCATAAAACACATCTGTGCTAATAGCACCGAGTTTGACTCTGGTTACCAGCTCCAAGAATTGCTTATACTGCTACGGAATTCGATTTTTGTTGCTCCTGAGCTGCCCCAAAGCTGAACTGTTACTGCTCCAAAGCTGCTGCAAAGGGGCATCTTTGCTGCTCCCAGCCGTGCTCCAAAAGGCTGGAGCTTGCTTCCACCCCTGAAAGTGTTAAATTAGATTACTTGATTACTCGTGACGAAAAGTAATGGGATGTTACTTGAATAAATGAAGGACGTTTACAACTCCCTGTAATGCCGAATTAGAGTGCAGCTCTTGAGGAGGGAAGGGTATGGAGGGGAGAGTATGTTCCTCCTCCCCCTCCTTTCCTCCTCTCTTGCTCCCCTACCATTTAGCCGGAAATTTCCTGCTAGATTTAGTAGAAAACATCACCTGCTAAATTTAGCGGCAGAAATTTTCCCCTAAATGTGGCGGTAATTTTTTCCACTAAATTTAGGGGAAATTTTTCCACTAAATTTAGCAGGGAAATTTTCCCACTGAATTTAGTGGAGATTTTTTTCTGCTAAATATAGTGGGGAATTTTTTTCCACTAAATTTAGCAGGGAAATTTTCCCGCTAATTTTCCGGCAAATTTAGCGAAAAAGTTCCCTCCTCCGCCTCCTCCTCCTTCTTCCTCGTGCCCCTCAAGACATCACATGTGACGTCATTATGGGAAATGTCCCATGATGCAACGCGCGGTTACGCCGACGTTGACGTTGCTCAAGCCGGAAGCGGGCGCCTAAGAGCTGCGCTCTAAAAGTGGAATGGAGAAAAATGTGTTCAAAGTGCTCCAACCACTACCTTTTCTTTAGCATCGGTGGACCGAAAATAATTTATAAGAAATTCACTATGTAGTGTAAACTAATGAAACTTACTCTCTAGATGTTGGTGAATGTAAATATCTCATTTTTCAAAATCAACTTTTTTTTTCAGAGATTTTTTTTTTCTGGGTAATGTCTCTTCTTAGTAAAGTGGGATTAAATTTTGGTGCAATGTTGGCACAAATTCCTCACGTTTCGATGAAATGTAGCAGAGTAAGTAAGTTGGTAGAAATGGCGCAACAATCCACTGATCCGTGTGAATCGTATGAGAGCGAGTGGTTAAGGTGTTAGTGCTAAGGCAGACAAGCGGTGTGTTACATGCTGCGACATTGTTTACGAAATGCGATCTTCAGTTTATCGCACGGCTTACACTAACGAGAACACTATGTCTGCGTTCGAATAAACGCATGCACATCCTAAACTTGCATGATATTTTTTGTGCGAACAATTTCTTGCGCTCGTAAAAACAATTGAACCGACGACGTCCAGCGTAAAGTGTGTAAATTATGCATGCCTTGCTTGATTAAATGACGTTGCTACTTTGATGGTAGTAAAGCATTGCGACACGGTTGTAGTGCATTGCAACACGTGATCAACCTGCGCCATGGTTACTAATGCGCACTTTTAACATAGTGTAGCTGCAGGTGACGGTAAGGCATTGCGACCAGAAGTTTGCTCTGCAACTTTGAAGCGTGATTTTTAGCGCGTGCCAGGAGCATTTTCATAACCACTGTAGCCTGCGGTAACACCATGCAAGAACTGCAGAATAACGCCATCGGCATGTTTGGATGTTTTCTTTTTTGCTCTGTCAAAAGAAATAGTAAAATATGCAGTATACTACACCCGTGTACCGTGTTGTTTGCATCGTCGAGACCCACCTCGCCAAAACTGCACATTCTAAGCGCACCTCATGATTGGCATACAGACGCACTTAAAATGCTACGAGCATTTCTTTATTTGCCTTTGTAATTAACCGAAAGCAGGTACAATATTTTGTCTTTTGGAAGTGCTCGGAGATTAACTGTCACGTTGCTTGTCACGGCCTTTCGGCGCATAAAAAATATGAACCCATTCCCGATGCCCATCGCTCGGTACACCGTTTGGCGAGTGGTTCTCTCCTACTTTCTGGAAAAAATAAATGTTTTGTAGATCGTACGCGAGAGCTGTGCACTACTAGCGGGAGCTTTTGCCGTCACGTTGAGCACTGATTAACCGCTGGCAGCCGCTGGACTCGAAATCTGCAGTGTATGTGATTTACAAAAAGTTCCTAATGAAATGAGACGTCCCGGTCCCCTTGTGCAACGCCATTGTGAAGCGGACTGCAACAGTTATACTTTAACGCACTCACTTTTTTCGCGAAAACTGCACGATGCACGAACACGCCGAACAGAACGGGAGGACCGAGGCCAACAGTCCCTACCACCGTCTCCGCTGTCGTCCCCGCCCCTCTGCTTCTTAGTTTGTCCGCAAGAGGGCGAGCGGCAGGCTGGAGCTGCGAATAGCAGGGCTTCGTGGACTGTCGTAAACGTGGATAGTCGTTTGCAACAAGATACTATAAAAACAACATGATCATAAGAACTAGCAAATGCAATGCACTGTTGACTGGTTTACACTTTCTTTGTGTCTTCAAAAATTGAGCACAGCGTTTTTCTTTGTACTCGTTGAAACATATTTACGTGCAGTTTTCTAGACTTCAGCTTTTACTAATGTTCACAAAACATGCATTTTTTTACCTTTGCACCGCACATCATTTGTTATTAGCTCTGATGAGGGGATTTTTCTATGCTAACCTCGGTCTCTACATTGCAAATTCAGAAATTCCTGGAAACTGAATGGTGAGTCGGATTGCGACTTGGCTACTACTGTAAAGGTTTCTGTCTCTCCCATTGTATTGTGTATTTTTGTCTGTGTATATGTAGCTTGTGAATGTCGCATAATTATTGTAGATCTGTATTTTGTTTTCATTGCTTTTTTGTTCCGTTCTTTTAAGGATGTGGAAAAATGCTTTTGGCTCCTTGCCAAGTCTGACCAGGGACCAGTTGACGTCCTCCTCATGGATAAAAGAGTAGAGTGTGATTCCCCCGTCGTGAGCAAGGTAGGTGGAGGTTGCATCGATGTGTTGAACGAAATCATGCAATACGAGGGCATTCTGGCGAGATTCCCGTGTAAGGGCCACACTTTTTCTTTTCTCAAAATTTTGGAACTCATTTTTTTAGGTGCGGGCCTTTACACGGACATATCTGCCAGCTCTCCCGAAATTCCCGTAAAATGTATGAATTTGGACTAATTTTACTATTTTTCAAATCTTGCCTCAAAATATTAAAATTTGACTCGTTTTTTTGTAGTCGATTTTTTTTTTGTTACAAGAGGATGAAAAGTATCTTTCCACAGCAATGTCGTGGTGTCTACTATCTGTCTACTCGATGACCACGTAGATCCGTACCCATATCCAAAACTCTGACTGCCCAAGCGATCCAAACGTTTCGTCTTGGTTCGAGCGTTCGTCGTTTGCAATGGCGTCCTCTAAACCTTGAAAGAAGCACTTTCAGGTGTTTTAAAATCTTGCACGTCGGAATTCCCCTGCTTCGTGTCGTCGAAGAAAGGGGACAAGTTCGGTTTTTGCACCTTGTGTATGTGTGGTGTGAGCATATCGCATGATGGCAGAGTCAACATTAAGCTGCACATCGCTTCGCGCAAACACCAAAAATACGGCTAATAGGCAAATATTTTTTTTAGTCTTTTCTTTTAATGCATTGGTCTAAATATGGGGGTTGCGGCCCTTACTCGAGTGTGGCCCACACATGCAATTAGATGGTAGCATTGCGGTGTGTTGTTCGCTGTTGCCGAGCTTGGGACCAACACCTCTTGCACAGTTCCAGCCCGTCGAAGGACAGGAGACTTCGGGCGACGTGTGCAAGGCCAGCAAGCTGGTGGTTGTGGCTCCGGCTGCCGAGCGGGGCGACAGCCAAGAGGCTGAGGCCAAGGAAGCGACTGCGGCCGGATGCGGCTGCGGCAGGATGCGGCTGCGGCCAAGGATGCGGCTGCGGCCAAGGATGCGACTGCGGCCAAGGAAGCGATTGCGGCCAAAGAAGCGATTGCGGAAGTGACCACCACGGAGCAGCAGCCTCTGACAGAGCTCCAGGAGGTGGAAGAGCCCCTGCCCAAGGTGCCCTTGACTCGACGGAAGTCCAGGCAGCAACAGGTTCCCCTCAAGCGCAAGCAGAATGGCAGGATGCCCTCCAATGTAGGTGCCTTCCACTCATTCACACTTGAGTTGCACAAAGCAGTTTCCTCAAAAGGATATTGGCGTGACATATCGGGCTCTGTTCGTGCTGCAAACATCCCCCCCCCGCTACTTAGAAGACACAAATACTTGCGTAGAAGAGCCATACATGCTTGGCAGCAAGAGTAGAGAAGTGCTCAAATACTAAAATCCTTGTGGTGATTGTGATACCATTCTGCTGCATTTCATTGGTTTGCCACCAGTTATCATACATTTCCAGTTTTATTAGAGGCGTGATTCGGCATCCAGTAGCTCTCAATTTGTTGTCGAATTCGCAAAAGCTTCCTGAACCCTACAATCGGATGCTTGTCTCGAGATTTGTAGGCTGCATTGGACATCCACGGTGTGTTATTGTCTGTCTAATTGTATTATTATGACACAAAGAATAATTCCATTACAGACTAGATTATTCCAAAGCTGGGTGGTTTCATTTGAAATCGGAACACGTGTGTTGGGGTGGGTATTTTTATTTGTCTAAAAGAAGTATGTATATATATATATATATATATATATTATAGCCCCACTTCTGCAATGAACAAAAAACACTTTTTAAATTTTTGTAGGAAAGTTATTTTTCTCCACAACAATTTTGAAGTGAAGCAATGTGAAATGCTACATTTAGGCTGCTTGATTTTTGTAACCAGTTCTGTTGGTTGTTATAAATAGGTAAAGATGGAAACACTCGTAGTAATTTTTTTTTGCGAGTGTATGGCACATGGTCTGTTTTTTCCTTTAAACTAAACTGCTTTGGCGTATTTGTTTAGTCTTTACTTTTATATAGGTGTGAGTGAAGTAGAACTAAATTAGCAGGAGCAATGGATTAATTGTTCACATGCCAATTTTTGTTATGAAGTTCTACATGGGTGGTTTCATTTGAAATCGAACACGCTTGTCGGGGTGGGTCTTTCGATTTTTTTTGAAAAAATATATGTGATTGCCCCATTCCTGGAAAGAACAAAACCGCTTTTCAATATTTTTTAAAAAATATTTCGCTTCACGAAAAATTATTGAGTGGAGCAGGGTGAAAATCGGTTTTTTACTCCGTGATTTTTCAACCCAGTTCTGTACGCTGGTATAAATACGGGAAGCATACAAAACTCACAGTAATTGTTTGTGCTCTTGTATGTTATTTCTACTATTTTTTAGTTGAAAGGAAAATAATTTTGTATTTTTGTTTATTGAGATAAAAAATGCCAAACATCGTCTCTTTGACAATCCGGTGACAACTTCAGAGCCTTGTAACTCATGAGTTATTATATTTGTCGCTTACCAAATACTATGCGGGTGTAGCCCTATACATGGGCTATCGAAGGGCATAAGTTTAGTTTATTTTATTTTCACTGAAATTTTTATATAAAATTTGAAATATCGTCAAAAATGAAATTTACCGATATTTTGAACCCACTTTATTAAAAAAGGCCATTTTTTATTTCGTTCAATTTTTTTATTATTGCTGCCGATCATATGAACTTTCAATTGGCTTGTTGCGATTTCCCCTTTTTTTGTTGTATCTTCTCTAGAAGTGATCAAAATCACTCCCACGTGACAATGCGGTGACAACTTCAGAGCCTTGTAACTCATAAGTTATTTTATTTGTCGCTTACCAAATACTATGCGGGAGTAGCTCTATACATGGAATATCGACGGGCATAAGTTTAGTTTATTTTATTTTCAAAAAATTTTTTATATAAAATGTGGAATATCGTCGGAAATAAAATTAACCGATATTTTGAACCCACTTTATCGAAAAAGGCCATTTTTTTATTTCTTTCAATTTTTTTTTATTATTGCTGCCGATCATTTGAATTTCAATTGGCTCGACGGGATTTCCCCTTTTTTGTTGTATCTTCTCTAGAAGTGATCGAAATCGCTCCATCTTTCTCAGAACGGCCAAACGCAGTTTCCGCAGGTCGGCTTCGCTGCAAAGACTATACTGCTTATTTGTGTGTTCAAATGCAGCGGGTAAATTCATTTTGATTGAGTACACTCGTGCTGGGCTACATATTGTTTTTTTCTTAATTTTTAATGATGGCAACTGAAATTCCTTAGTCCGATCGTTAGCGGTACAGCGGATGTTCCATTACCTTTATTTATTCCCAAACCAAAGCAATGTGTGCCTAGCCAAAGCAAATCTACCGTAGCCAATTAAAATAAAATCGTCTAATCGCTTTTCTATATTCCAGAAGGCTGTACAATCTTTTCATTAAGCTCGGTGCGACAAAGTGGAGTGTCTACAGAGACATTAAGTGACTGCTTTCACTGCCTTCTGTGCATGTGGGAATCGTTGCTTCTTGGCATCAGAGATATCGATCAGTCTTGAACAAAACCCAACACTTTTATTTTTAACTGCACACACTCGTTCAAACAGAAGGGCCACCGTCTCGGGTTCACCGCTCGCTCGCTTTGGCTCCAGTTTTCGTTCTGTCCGTCTCGACTTACCACGCTGTTGAACTTCTCGGCTGCATCCGACCGCTGCGGTACAAAGTTCAGCTCGCCTCCCGCGCTCGGTCGTCTAAGCAGAGGCAAGCCGATGCCGTTGTCCAAAAGTTCCAATATTGCGTTGCTCGTGAAGTGGACTATTTAAAGCACAACAAAATATTGTTTTACACGTGCATCCTAAATATATTAGCGTTAATTAATAAAAGTCTATTTATCGCCAATTGGTGTTTGTGTTCTGTAAAACAGTGGTTCCCAGCCATGGATGTGTCGGGGACCCCTTGCGGACCGCTGGCAGTGATGGGGGACCCCTTCCAGCGGGGGGGGGTACGTAAGTAAGTTAACAGATCTGGAGCATGAAACAGGTGCCTTTTGTTGCTACGTAGCAGAAAAACATAAAACAAAGGTGCCACACCACTTCATTTTGGTCAGGAAATGCGATATGATAATCCCGCCGCGGGGCACCCGAGACACGTAGTTCGAGAAGGTGTGGGGAAGAGGGAAAGGAGGTGACCGAGATGATCTCGTGCGGATTGCTGTCGTAGTTCCGGAAGCAGGTTGCAAATTAGTCACGGCCGGACTAAAGTACAAAAACGTGCCAACTAAAAAAAAAAAAATTGAGGGTCTCGCGACCCTGAAGTGGCTCGCGGACCTTAGGTCCGCGACCCCCATTTGGGAACCACTGCTGTAAAACATTGTCTTCGGTTCATGTAAACTCTGTCCGTTTTCCTCACTTTTGTTCTGCAAACTGCTTTTCCTTCTAAAAGAGGGGCATGTGATATTACATATTTTTGATATACACGCTGACAATAAAGAACAGGCAATTACATGGTTATTTGAACGCACGCGACAAGACACATCATGGATTGGCTCCCGTGCCGGATGCTTCCTGGGTGTAACGGAGATGGGTCTATAGCCCGAAGGGCCGGGCGTGCTGTACGTGCCTTACAAGCTGTGTATAGCACAAACAGATATATGACCCCGGTCTGGCTACATGAAGGGCTCGTTCCGCTTTCTCCGCCCTTTGTGCACTGGCTTTAAACATCGGATAATGGAACATCCGCTGCACCGCTATCAGACTAAAGAATGTTAGTTGCCATTATTAAAAATTTAGAAAATACAATATGCAGCCAAGCACGAGTGTTCTCAATCAAAATGAATTTACCCGCTGCATTTGAACACACAAATAAGCAGTTTAGTCTTTGCAGCGAAGCCGACCTGCGGAAACTGCGTTTGGCTGTTATGAGAAAGTGGGTGCGATTTCGATCATTTCTAGAGAAGATACAACAAAAAAGGGGGAAATCCCATGAAGCCAATTGAAAGTTCATATTATCGGCAGCAATAATAAAAAAAATTGAAAGAAATAAAAAATGGCCTTTTTCGATAAAGTGGGTTCAAAATATCGGTTAATTTCATTTTCGACGATATTTCATATTTTATATAAAAAAATCTGTGAAAATAAAATAAACTAAACTTATGCCCGTCGATATTCCATGTATAGGGCTACACCCGCATAGTATTTGGTAAGCGACAAATAAAATAACTCATGAGTTACAAGGCTCTGAAGTTGTCACCGCATTGCCACGTGGGAGTGATTTTGATCACTTCTAGAGAAGATACAACAAAAAAAGGGGGAAATCTCATCAAGCCAATTGAAAGGTCATATGATCGGCAGCAATAATAAAAAAATTGAACGAAATAAAAAATGGCCTTTTTTAATAAAGTGGGTTCAAAATATCGGTAAATTTCATTTTCGACGATATTTCAAATTTTATATAAAAATTTCAGTGAAAATAAAATAAACTAAACTTATGCCCGTCGATAGCCCATATATAGGGCTACACCCGCACAGTATTTGGTAAGCGACAAATATATTAACTCAAGAGTTATAAGGCTCTGAAGATGTCACCGGATTGTCAAAGAGACGGTGTTTGGCATTTTTTATCTCAATAAACAAAAAAACAAAATTATTTTCCTTTCAACTAAAAAATAGTCAAAATAACATACAAAAGCACAAAAAATTACTGTGAGTTTTCTATGCTTCCCGTATTTATACCAGCGTACAGAACTGGGTAGAAAAATCACGGAGTAAAAAACCGATTTTCACCCTGCTCCACTCAATAATTTTTCGTGAAGCGAAATATTTTTTAAAAAATATTGAAAAGCGGTTTTGTTCTTTCCAGAAATGGGGCAATTACATATATTTTTTTAAAAAAAATCGAAAGACCCACCCCGACAAGCGTGTTCGATTTCAAATGAAACCACCCACATATAAAATGTATTTTTGCTGTTCATAATCAAGTGACAAGGGCTTTGTTTTTTATCTGAATTATAAATTGCAGTTTTATGACAACCTTTAGAGATTGAAGGAAACATGAATTTAGGTGCTCAAAATTGTTCTATTTTAACAATATTTCAATGGGATTCAGTACCTAAAATAATACAATTCACTGCAGTTTGTGTTGTCCTTCATCAGTCATCTTGTTACCGTGTCTGGTACTTCTCCACACAATTGAACAGCTAGTTCTGTGTTTGAGGGAATCGCTCCTGCTGTGCAGTGGATGCTAACAAGGGTTGCACATAACACTAGTTAGAGAGCAAAGTAGGCATTGTCTTTTACTTGGACTGGCCAACACATGAAGTTAACATAATATCTGCAGTGGTATGAATGAAAATGAAGTGTGCACTTATCCTTGAAAAGTTTTTTTGCTGCTACAAATTGACTTTTGGCTGCTCCAAAATTAACTTGGCTGCTTCAAGAGCTGCTTCAAAATGACCAAGACCAATCACATCACTGCAATATGCTATTAGGGCACACTAGGGGAAGTTTTAATTTCTTCCAAGCACAGCAGAACCAAACATGAGCCCTCTGAAAAGCCAGATATGTGGGAATAATTTGTCTGTGCATTCCAATTGCATATAGAATCCTCAATTTATAAAAGCAACTTGACTTTCCTCTTGATCTGAATGAAATGAATGGTCTTCTGTACAGGGAGAGGTGAAGAAAGTCAAGGAGGCTCTTGTCGAGGCCCCCGTGACACGGATGACGACGCGCAATTCGCCCCGGAAGAACCTGCAAGGCTCCCGGGACTGTTGACGCGGAGCCAGAAGGCAGCCGCCAAGTTCACCGATGTGCCCGACCGCACACTCCTCTCTCCAAGTGAGAAACACTCCCTCACTCTAATTGCTTGCCTTTTCACTGTCCTTGTTTTTGCGGGGAGAGCGTTAATGTTAGTGCCCTCCGGTGTTCATTACGTCGGTTGATGGTGCGAGGCAGGTTGTGCTTGGTTTCGTTTGCCCTTAAAGGCCGACCTACAAAATAATTTTCCGCAAGGGCTTTAACTACTGTTGATGGGCCAGTTGATGGCCCATCAACAGTAGAGGAAAATCGGTATTGTCGAAGATTGTGTTCAGCCTGGGAAACCTCACTAGAGTCACGGAAATTTCTGAGTAAATGTTGCTCTATTACTTGCTTTTATGTACCCTACTCATGTTCCAAAGACAACTTTTGCTGTATCGGTAGATCATTCATTAAAAAGTAGATAATCGTACGGGTACCAGTGGAAGTTCCAAGCACGAATATTGTTGTTACTTTGAGCTCACTGGAGGTTAGTCTACAATGGCACACTGTCATCGTCATTAATTGGGAGCATTAGTTAATTTTTTGCATTCCGGTCACAATACCCAGTTATTATCACGGGTGCCATATTGTGTGTGTGAGGTTACTAGGAGTATTGCTTTGTGATATTGGGAAGTTGTAAACTGTCTTTGTTTGGCCAACTGCAGCTTGCATTTCGCTCGCTTTGATTTGGATAGTTCATTTTCTGAGACGACTGCTTTTACAGCTGTGTTTTGTGAGACTAAAGATTAGTTTATCAACCTACGGCTTCTCAGAGGTTATTTACATTTATTTACTTTTGACTATCATTTTTCCATCATTCTGGGAACTTTTCGATGTCACTTCCAGGGAAATCTGCCCCACAAGTTGGCAAAATTGACCTTGCTACAACCTATAGTTTATTTTAAAAATTTATATACAGTAAACTTTCGTTAATTCGACCTCGACGGGACCTTGAAATTTGGTCAAATTATCCGAATGATCGAATTAAAAAAAAAAAGGACAGAAAAACTGTTAAAATTAAACTTCCTTTTATTGTCCAAAGTACTCACGGATGGTCTGCTGCCGTCTGCTTAAAACGCGTGTCCAAAAGCAGGCTTCGGAGGGCAGGATAACTAAACGTCACCCCCCCCCCCCTCCCCCCAAAAAAAAATTGCACACCACAAAAAAAAAAAGAAAAAAAGTAAGTTTTACAAGCTGACTTTGGCGCCGAGCCAATGTCGCCATAAAAAAAAAAAGAAAAAGAGAGTTGACGTTTTCTGACGGGCAGATGGACCGCACACGTTGCTACAGAGAAGCACTTTGAGAGTGCTCTCTGAGAAAGCTTCGAGAGCCGACGTTTGCGCCAAACGCCCAGACTGTCAGCAGCAAAAAGAAAGGAAGAAGAGTATTTACACTTTCTTTAGCACACAATGCTACAGAAAAAAACGCTTCGAGAGAACGCGCCCTGGCTGGTGCGCTGGCTTGTGCGCGCCCGACCACGTGCTATGTTCTCCGCGCTACTCCACGCCAGATTGGATTGGTTGCGCTGGCTCGTGTCATTCCCTACGGTCCATCTCAACGGCGTAGAGGAGCAGGCGCATATTTGTGCACGTTCGGCTTTGCAGCAAAGGGCCCGTGTTTCGCCCCACCTGGTTTTTCTGCCGTGGTGCCGTGATGTGAGCCCGCGCGCATTCGCTCGGGACGAATTATCCGATGCGGAGTCTTCCCGAGTTCGAACTATCGAACTTTTCCTCCCATAGAAATGTATGGGCGCTCGCGGGGACTTTTGAACATGATCGAATTAAACGAAAAGTCGAATTAACCGAGGTCGAACTAAGGAAAGTTTACTGTAGTTGAATATTTCTATTTGTTTACCATGTTGTTATTGGGCATCATTATTGAGTTGCAAAATCAATCTATTATAGCTCCCTATTGATTTTTTTTTATTCATTAGATTAGTTTAGTAACATTTTAGTGAATAGCCAGGGAAAGCCTGGAGAACTCGAGGGAATTGAGAGATATAATTATGGTAGACACCTGCTCCACATTGTGGTGTTTAAACCAGGTGGTGGTTGTGTATTCTTTGTACCTTTCACTGCTTAGCTTGGGATCTGAAATTACATGTGGTGGGAAATGTGGCCTTTGGAGCTGCTCAGAAATGTTTTTCTTCCAGTTTCAGGAAATTTTGGGCCCTCTCCTCCATCTTCTAACAAGCCAGACTCTCAGAAAGACCTTTCATCAGAAGAGCTGTTTGATATGAGTGGTATGGAATGGAATACTTCAATCTTTCTTATATTTTCTTACAAACAAAAAGAAGGGTTTTTGCAAACAGTTTTTTTATATATGAATGGTATGTGGGCCGCGGACCCAAAAATGAAACTCAGTGCAACCAACCAAGTAACGAGACTCCAAGCACATCCACTTTGACAAATGTGCAAATAGCTTTTGTCTGAGCTTGTGTAATTGCACATTGTAGGTCCACATTCATACCCCATCTTTGTTTTCAACTGAATGCGGTTGTGAGGATCGCGAGTATTTTAGCTACTTACCTTTTAATGGTCAGGTTATTTTCCCAGAAGACTCCCGCTGGCGGTCGGATTTTGTCTCCAAAGGAATCACAGTATTAAGAAAGGGCCAGTGCACAGGTATTTTTCTTAGTTGCCTGGTGGGAGCATGTACAGTGTTTGCAAGACGTTCAGGTTTAGAACCATCAAATGGAAATATTGAAGGTGAGAAGCTGTCACCTTTCTTTCATTGAATTTCATTTTAGCATGTCTGCTTCTGCGACAATCTGGGTGTTTCAGATTCTGAACCGGAGTAACTTTGCAGAGCTTCTTTATCAGATGGTAGACTCATCATCTGAATTACATTTTGAGAAACATTAAAATGCATGATTTGGAAGAGCCGGTGCTCTAATTGCCACTACTGTCACAGCAGCCGACATGCGAATCAAATCGAACGCCTGGCGCATATCACGCGTCTAATTTCACAACTATAAATAGCTCCAGCAAAGCAGAAACTCCCCGAGAATATGTTATAGTTCGCCAAAGACGTAACAAATGGGACACTTCCCGCTGTGTGCACAATTTCACTTTTAGGCAGGCACTTTCAAACGCGTAATCGCCACTGTACCTGTACGGCAACGACTAACCCTCAAATAATCTTTTGTTTTTTTAATTGTCGACTTTACTTTTTGTATTTTCAAAAGCTTCCGAGTCCTAGGTTTGCACTCTGTGTGTGGTGCAAGCTTCAACAGGGTGTCTAGCAACCGGGAAAACCGGGAATTGTCAGGGGAATTTTAATTACCGGGAAAAATCAGGGAATATTCAGGGATATTGTCAAAAAGTGAGCCCAGTCAGGGAAAATAAGCCGGAAACGCCTATCAAGTGCCTTGAGCAAAGATTTGATCACTTGGGGCAGAAAAATAGGCAATCAATTCTGCTTAGAGCGGAACCTAGGCTCTGCTCATTCGATCGATGTAGTGTGCTACACGATGCAAAGGGGACAGCCGACAAATCCAGTCCAAGTCTTAGACTGGATTAGATTGGATTGAGGGTGCAACGCTAGGCTAGATCCAGTTAGAGCTACTAGGTTTAGTAACAAATGGGAAAGTCGCAGACCGTAACTTATCCAAACCTTAAAGGGGCCCTGCAAGGACTTTTTTACTGGTTTTTAATTTGCACCGAACCTGAGTTGCACTGAACGTAGTAACTTAGTGAAACTTTTCTTTTCTCGAAATTCGCTTTATTTTAAAAGTTATAGGCAAATTACAATTACAAAAACAAGCAAAAAATAACCTTCCTCATGACGTCCTTGGTTGCTTGAGCGGTCGTGAACTAGAAGAGGGGTAGTGAGCTCATCGCGAGCGCTGACGGCTGCCGCACTCCGTGTCGACGGCGCGAGAGGGCGCCACTAAAGCATGTTCTGGATAGGATGTATGCAGCGGGCAGCCAGAGCGGCTCTCATTGCATTTGCTGCGCGATTACACACTAATTCGGCATGACACTTCATTGGCCACAAACGACAGCAAACACGGGGTAAAGATCAGTTCAGAATGGGAGCCACTTCGCGCTGCCATACCGCGAAACGGCCAAACTGCAAGACAAAGCTTCTCGCCGAAGGCCTTCGGAACGCTCGGAGCCGGTCGGATCCTCCTCTCCATACGACCACAGCGCCGCCGCATACATCCGGGACCTTTCCGTGTCGGCGCCTGATCCCACTACCCCTTTCTAGTATGCGCCGCCTTTTCCACCGCTTGGTGGCGGGTATGTCGACAGGTCATTTCTTGTTTCCGTACTTTATAAACTACATTCATTTCTTTTCTGATCTAAAATACTGAACAATAACTACTTTTATAAATAATTGAAACGGTTCGCGCCACTTATATTTTGTATTTCGATTAAAAAGAAGCTTTTAGCGGCTCTGACCAGTAGTAAGCCCAGGACCAAAGACGTCACATTTTGCGCGCTTTCGGTACTGCGGGTCGCCCCCGTCGGTGGAGGAGGTTTCCGCGTCGTCCGGTTAGAATATGACGCACTGATATTTAGTCACTCTTTCCGTGCCCGCTGGCTTGCCCGAATCTCAAGAGACGTGGAAGCCGCAAAAAAGGTAGATGCTTAAATATGATTGCAGGGCCTCTTTAAGCCGAAAGTAAGCATCTGGCGGCCATGCTGCCATTCGGTTATTGACGTGTGTGGTTGAGCGTTGTGTTTTCATTGTGTTTCCTTTCCGGAAGTGGCCTCTTCACTGACTCTACAGTGGCAAGAAAGTGCTCGTTTAATCCATACTGGACGAACCCGTCGGAATATGCAAGTTGGGCCCATGGAAAATGATCCTCACAGTGCTCAATGCTCAATGCCTTGTGTTGTAATGGTCTTGTATATTTAACCGCCTCTACAGTGGTCGGGAAATTTCACCTGAAATTGTCAGGGAAAAGCTGGAAAAGTCGGGGAATTTCAAAAGAATAATTTGCTAAACACCCTGTTATATTTCTTAATTTTTCTTTTTTCCCTACAGACATGACATTGGAAGGCTCAGAAGAATTTCTCGAAAACAGTAAGTTTTTGTTGAACATATTCGCATCTTTCAAATGATGCATCTAAATTTAGTAACAGTTACGAAGGCTGGTCTAGACGTTTGCTTCGGTTGCATTCGCAGCATCCGAAATAACAGCAACGACAAGATCACCGTAACAACTGTACTTCATGTGACCCCGGCGACCAGCTTGTGAAGTTGGCGGGTCAATCACAGTTGAACAAAAATTTGGGCACGCCTCTGTGCAGCTCGTGATTGCTTCTTGCAGCTAGTGCTCCTTGGATTGGTTGCCTCGTAAACACCACACGGTATCCACAGTTAACCCGATGATTCTCTCGTCACTGTCCGTTCTAGTCACAGTGAATGCTATTCTATAAACCTGGTGTGTCCCATACACCAGAGTCTTAAACTCATTCGAGTGTGGGGGCCAGATAGCCCACCCTCAAAGCGTCGAGGGCCAATGTAGGGTCCTCGGCGAACATAACATACAGTAAAACCTCGTTAATTCAACCCCCGGTAATTCGGAAATTCGGATCATTTGAACTGCCGATCCGGTCCCGTCAAACGTATGTATTAGTCAATGGCAGCAAACGCTCATTAATTCGGAGGGAACGCAGCGCGCTATGGTTAATTCGGACGAATTCGGCAGGTGGCGCTATCTACCGTCCGTTCCAAAGGGTATGACCGCTATCCATCCAGAACCGGTTTTCCCATGGTTCTTCGCTCTTCCGGTTCTCAGTGTTTCACACCAGTTTTACTCTTGATTGCCGTGCTTCTGCGCGCTACTCTCCTAGCATGGAAGCGGCAGAAGCATAGCTGCAACGGAAAAAGGGTAGCACAAGTGACCGACAACCGGAATGGCGAAATCGCGACACGCGGGGCTATTGTTCCCGAGCGCACCGATAGCGAGAGTGACAGTCATGTTTCATGCCTCAACGCGGGGATCCTAAAGCCCGCCATCTTAACAGCTATCTTATCCCTCAATTTTTCGCCGGCCACCCCCATGTTGAAAAATGCGACGTGACTGGCACTCTCGCTATCGGCACGCTCGGGAAAAATAGCGCCAGGTGTCGCGATTTTGCCACTCCGATTGTTGGTCAGTTGTGCTACTCGTTTTCCGTTGCAGCTGTACTAGGCTAAGAATTTAGCGACGAAAGTGGAAATACTGAGGGCCTTGAAGGACGAGCGTCTCTCGACAAGTGATGGAAAGTTACGACGTCAAGAGAAGCAGTTTGGCCACGTTTGTGAAAATTGAGGCCGATATCCTACGGGCTTTTGAGAGCAAGAAGTTCAACGCGAAAGAAAGCAGCCATGGAAGGTGGTGCAACTGAAACTAGAAGAGGCCTTGCTGTGCTAAATCGTCAGTGCACGGGATGCGTAGCTTCGATAGTGCGAGTGCGATGGAGCACTCGACCACGCTAAGGAAAGTTGGCAGGCGGTAATAACAGATTTCTTCTCAAAATAAAGGTATGTGGCAGGGAAACATTTTCGCGCGGTTTTCTTTGTCCTTTCGATATTTCGACTTCAGGATAATTCAGACATTTTTGCCGGTCCCATGAGATCCGAATGAACGAGGTTTTACTGTATATTGAGACACAAAAAAGAAAAAGCGAAAAATGGTGATGGCGTTTCACATTGCAAAGCAGCCGAGTCTTTCAGCGACACCCAGAAATTTCCTAAAGAAGGGATCTCGTGCTGTTTGCTTTTTGTGAAATAGCCGTTTTGCCAGTGCCGTCTTTAGCTTTGATTTATTCATGCGACTACTTCGGGTTTGTACCTAGTGTGATTACAATATTTAAAATAACACCATCCAGCGGACACGCTGGAATTTTTCGATACTCGGGAAGTAGCGGAGTTCAATCTATCTCGAAAGATGTTCTTTTCCTAAAGTAGTGTTTGCTTTCTTGTCGATTATTTATACAAGAATTTCAAGAAAATACTCGTTTCACTGGTATGTAAGACGGAATGTAACAATCCTCGATCTGAAAGACAACAGATTACAGTGCAATCCACTTATAACGATACTACATATAACAATACGCCACTTATACCGATCAGTTTATAGAGTTTCTAGACTAGAAACGACCAGTTTCTAGTCCAGGTACAACGATAATCGGTTATAACGATTGCATTTTCGGGTTTTCTCATTATCGTTATAGGTGGATCACACTGTAGTGCCAAATATGTTAAAGCATTATGAGAGCAGAGCTATGTTACTAGTGGAAATGAATGGACGACAAGAGGTCATTATGGTGCATGCAGCGCTCGAGGCATAGGAGCGGGAGGTATTGCCACGGGATAATCGTGGGCCGCATCCAAGATGAGTCATGGGCCACGTGTTTGAGATCCCTGCCGTATACAGTAGGCCCTCATTATAACCAAGTCAACGGGACGGCAAAAAATTCGGATAAGCGGTACTTCAATTTAAAATGAGGGGGCCAAAGAAAAAAGGCGACGGCAGCCATGAAGGTGGACAGGAACACTACGAAACACTCAAAGCATATATTTAATCGAACAAACCTTGGTAGTGAACAACTCGTGGCACCTTTACGGAAGAGTGAAAAACCAAAATAACTAAGTGGAGTTTGCCAATCATTTTTTCCGGACATCAGTCCTTAAGTTGCTTTGGGCATTGCAAGAGCACCATCACCACCACTGCACTCCATCTCTCTGCAGTCGTCATCATTTCTCAAGGTGCCTCTCCAACATCTTGGTCTTTACCTTTGCCGCACACAAGGTCTATAGCGTTGTGGCCAGAGCAGCAATGGGAATGTCTGCATCGACAAGCGCGAACAAATGAAGTTATCCTCAGTTGCTCCACCAACATGTTCGTGCACACTCCTGTAGAGATCGTTGCAGCTCTGGGAATCGTGCGCTGGCTCGGTAGCAAGAGTGCGCGCACCAGAAAATCTGACATGCGCGAAGCATTTGGCAATTTTTGATCTTCGAATCACAGGTGCACCTTTCCCTTGCATTAGAAACTCTTCTCGAACCTGCCCCGTACGTCTTGCTTGTTCTGCAAGACGAGTCGACGGTGTCGAACAGTTGGTGCCAGAATGTCGAATGACTTGGAGATTTAGGACTTGGGCTGGCTGCTTTTTTCAACCACACAGATCAAAGCGACTTTCGGTGTACGTCGCAGGCTTGCACAGGTACGCGTGTCAAGGGGCTCTTGAAGGGATAATCTCCTCCGGGCTCCTTCGCATCCTTCACATAATTTTGACGGGAGTTGGGCTGCAGGTACCTTGTGTAGCGTCGGAACATAGACGCGCTGCTTCCTGGCTGCATCAGCGTCGAAAACAACGCTCTGCCCGCCGTCACCCGTTTTTTTTTTTTGCAGTTTTTTGTTTGTTTTGGTGGAGGTGTAGGAGGGAACAAAAGGGACCCGTGTGCCTCCGTGGAGGCTTGGACGCTTGGTCGTGGTCGGCCGTCGATACGCTTAGAATAATCCGAATAACGCGAGTTTGTTGCGACGAGGGACTACTGTATGCCGCTAATGGACTTAAATTTGTTGAAACCTGGCCTTTAATTGCATTCAAGAATTGTGAACTTTGGGCATTATAAACCGAGACTGAGGGGGAAAAAACAGACCTGTGTCCCCCTTTTTCTTCTCAGTTTCAGGTTTTAATATGTCAATTTCTTACCGGCTTGCCCACCTAATTACACTTTCTTATAAATGTTAGCTGTGACAAAGTTTTGCCTTGCAAACTTAATCGTGAGCGGTGTCAAGCTTTGGCCTAGCTTCACCTCCTGTGCCTTGAAGACCCATTCGTTTGCTCAGGCAGGCTGTACTGTATTTAGAACAAAGTCGGACTCCTCACAGTTTTTTATAAATTTATTTATTGTATAGCAAAGCAGTTGGCCAATTGAGAAATGACACCACTTTCTTTGTTTCTCTAGTGTCTCCACCGTCTGCCTTCCTCTGCTTGAGTCCACCACTCAGCGAGCGTGACTATTACTTCAACCTCGATGACTCGGAGGGAATTTGTGACCTCTATGACATGCTTCCTGTATGACAGCTCAATTTCTCATTCATCTCACTTTGTGCTGACTGTCTAAGTGGAATGTTTGTTTGGCTGCGGAGTTGGCAACGCCCTTGCTTTCTTGGGTGTGTGTTGCATAGCGTGTCTGCACATTTTCGCGCTTGTAATTTTTTGTTATGGAATTGTGGAGGTTACAGGAAGGACATTTTTACCTGTGCAAAGAGTAATACGGGGGGGGGATTCAACATATTTTCAGGCATTGTGATTACTCGAGGATAATTTATTCTTGTCTGCTGTTTTTTTGTTTTTTGTTTTTTTCTTCTGGGAAAAGTTTTTGGTGGATGGACTTTTAAGGTGGACTTGGAAATGAGTTGTTTTGTCTGAGGAGGCTATAGAAAAAAAAAAGCTGGGGTGGAGCCAACACTGTTCAAGTCAAACCGGCTTGCCCGTAGCAAGATGGCGGCATGCCAGACAAATGAATGGGACTTGCTGCCATCTTGGCGTCTGCCGTTCACGAGGCACGGTAGACACTGGTTTGCGCAGTAGGCACGACAGGTTGCCTGGTTCACAAGGGTATCTGAATATACGTAACGGCATGCAACACGAATACAACAAGCATGGTTGACTCCTGCATTACATACAGATGAACAAAGTGCCAGTCAGGCTTCACTCCCTCTAATTGGTAGGTACAGGTGGCCTCTACTGCAGCAACTCTTTACAGAACTTCCTTGGTTCTGTCTATTATGCTTTTGCTACTGCTCACCACCACTGCAGCCTATGGGCATTTTGGTTTATTTAAGAAATTGGTTTAGTTATTGGCATAGTAACATTTGACTCCTGTGTGCACGAGTGAGGTGAATTAGTTGCAGTGGTATATCACTGAAAAGCAGCATTTTGTGAAAGGTCTACTCCGGCCAAAACTCAGTATTTTGTGCTTGCCTTAAAAACTAAAGTAGTTGTTAACGGACAGCGCAATTAAATATTTTAGGAAATTTTGCCTGGATGTAGGGACTAAAGCGTGCTAGTCGCATCTCGAAATGAGCATCTGAAGACATCCTCCATGAATGCTGTGTGACATTGGGAGGATGCTACAAGCCTTTCGTCATGCTCTTCCTCATCTGTGTACCTGCTATGTTCTCTTTCTTGGTAATGATGGAGAGGACATATTGCGATAAATGTGAATGTGTTCGTTTCTGGTTAGTGGTGAAACTAAAATTGTATTAGCCTAATTCCCAGCTTCTAGGGCTGAGTTGGTAATTAAACATTTGGCATTTTGGTTTCCAATATTGGTGATGTAAAAGCTGAAATTACTTGGACTTCCTTAGCATAACAAAGCCAAAGATTTGCTTCCAAGGGGACTTCTTTTGTTGATTGATTACATGCTGCATTTGGTTTCTTTTTTTCTATAGTTTTATTGCATTATCTTTTTTATGAGAAATCCTGGGGGTTATGATGATCTTTCAGGGAGGCATTTTGAACTTGGAAGGATGCTTTTACTTGATGCTTGCCTAAAGGGACCACGAAATGGGAGCTAGAGATGGCGAATCGGACAATCCGTCACAATGTCGTATGATTATGTCAATGGCCCGCTGTATGGAGTTGTCTTTGATGTGTCAAGTGGCACAAGTGGCTTTCACCTCTAGCGAGCCCGACTAGACTTTAACTTCCGCTAAGAGATAACCCTACTTTTCTCGGTTTTGCCGAGAAGGTTAGGCTTTGTCAAGTTGCAATGGACATGTGTTTATCTGGCTCCATCCACCGCGAAAAACCGAGTTGAGAATGAAAAGAAACTGCACTGTAAATATATTTTTAGTGTGTTTTTCTTGTAGTTGTTGTTGATGATTTTGTTTTGCAAAAAATTTTACATGTAAGCAAGATCTAATACATTTGCCATGCTTTTTAAGTGTGTATCCTGAGCATGAGGTAGCCAAAGTTACAAAACCATTTCATGGTCCTTTTAAGCTCCCCACAGAGCTTGTACATCAGGATGTGTAAAAAAAGTTCTGTAGCTCTTAGCTCTTCAAACTCAGCCAGAAGTTTCAGCTTTGAAATAATCAATGTAAGTATTGTATATGGCCTTCTTTGCTTTTTTTGTTTTATTCTTATTTTTGATAAATTGTATTAAGAGGTGCTGATTACACATCATAGCAAAGAAACTGTTCCCATGATGTATCCTATTCATGTTGGTAAAGGGTATGATTTGTACTCTTGTGCTGTGTATTTTTCCTGTTTATTTTGGCAGCTCTTGAATCTGTTTATGCATAACTATTTTAAGGGGACACATTTCAATAAGCTTCCGCCCCACAGTCCCATTTTATGTATATAGTTGCTGTGCATCACATCATTTTCACAAGAGAACTGCTTAGAATTTTACTAAAGGGTGTGTATATATATGCATTATACAGGGTGTTTATTTTCAAGCTTTATAAATTTGTTTAAAAAAAAATGGGGAGGACAGTGCGGGAGGACACTACCCCCAAAAAAATTTCTGCAAAACAAAAAGTTGATTTTGAAAAATGCCACATTTACATCCATCAACATCTAGAGCATTCCCAAAAGGTTTAATTAGTTTACACTGCATAGTTCGTTTTTTATAAATTATTTTCGACCCACCGATGCTAAAGAAAAGGTAGAGGTTGAAGCACTTTGAATGCATTTTTTACGTTCCACTTTTTGGCATAAATTTCACTTTAGGAAAACCTGTCGTTTTCCTATTACACAATAGAGAATTATTCTTAGGTGGTTTTCTGGGATAAAATTTTGTGAGGAACATGCCTGGCTGGTTAGTTTTTCTCTTTAACCCTTTGCGGTCAGATACTCTGACCAACTTAATGGTCGTTCCTGTCAGAAACTATTTTGGATGCATGGGCCACATAAAAGTAAAATTATTTCGGCGTACAAAGGTAACATCAAATATTTATTTTTGCAGAGCTCCTGCTTTCTCGCGTTTCCTAGCGGAACTTCGCCAGTGTATGGTACTTCTCGAAGCATTCTCCAGGGTGGAGGCCGGGATGCTTGCTGCAGGTGTTGCAGAAGAAAACTGTCTCTCTCCTGCCCCCTTTAGTTTTCCGGTCACTGCATACTGCGCAGTCCTTGCTGCTGCATTCTGGTAGCTTGTAGATAAAGTGCTGCCTTCCATCTAGCCGCTCTTCACAGTCGGATTGGGATGCCGGACCTCTTTTCTTAGGTCGCACTCGGAGGTCCCCGACAAGCTGCTTGATGAGCTTGCGACGGTACTGCAGGTGTCTCTGCCCTTTCAGTCCCTTGGCGTCCAGCTGCATTTTCATCAGTAGGTAGCTGTTGACAATAGAAACTTCAAGCATCCAGAAAAAAGCTTCCTCCACCACTTGAGAGATTTCCGAGAGAAGGCGTAGCTTGCGCAGTAATGGTCGGCTCGGTCCACTGCCCCCATGTTTTCAGTGTAGTCGCAAATGACGACGGGCTTCTGGAGCGTCACAGTTTGGCCACGAGCTTGAGTTCTCGTCACAGCCTTCATCGAGGGGTTGTGGTGCGAGCTCAGCATCGTTACTTGGCACTTATCTTGCCAAGCAAGGGCCATGAACAAGTTCCCCTGTTGGTAAGCAACCACGTCACCCTTCTTCATCTTTTTCTTCAGCTGCTGTGGCATATTTTTTCTGTTGGTCATCACAGTCCCCGTCAGCCTGACGTCCTGCGAAAGCAACTCCTCGGCGAGTTTTGGCGACGTATAAAACCTATCTGTGTACAGGTGGTACCCCCTTCCCGGCGAAGCGCACTGCACTTTGTCGAGGAGGTGAAGGAGGATTCGTCAAGTGAAAGGAAGGTCTGGCCGGGCGAGGCTCTCCGTAGTAGTGCTGCCATAGTATGCGCTCGAACGCAGAAACGTACCCAGTTGCGCAGTCCGCGAGTATGTACACCCGAAGGCCTCACTTTGTTGGCTTCTGTGGGTTGTAACACTTGAAGGAGACTCGCCCCTTGAAGCCCACGGTGCTCTCATCTACGCAAGTCTTCGGACCGGGCTTGAAATGCTCTCTGCACTTTGAATCAATGTAGCTCACAACGTTTCTCACCTTGCTGCCACGTGTCGGCTGACCTGATGGACCTTGCGGAGGAGGAGAAACGTGCAACATCCAGAAAATTTGCAGAAAACTTGTTCGGGTGAACACCAGTCGAAAAAAAGGCATCTTCAGAATTTCTTCGCTGAAGTACTCTTTGATGTCTGACTTGGGATTCAGAGCCATGTTCATGAGGACTCCGAGAAATGCCTTGAACTCATCCACAGTGACGTCCTCCCAGCTTTTCCAGATAGAATTTTTTGCAAGAGGTTCTGCGGACGAAATCTTCTCGGACGCATACCGGTTCGTTTCGTTAACGATTTCCCCAATCAGTTGATCCGTGAAAAATAATTGAAAAAACTGGAGTTCAAATTGAAGATTTGAGGGCCCAATTTGTGATCCGGGATTACTCACACTGAAGGTAAGCACAGGAAACTCCGGGAGATTGTTCGTGTACAAACTCCATGACGACGCTTGTGGCAGAGCGGCTCCGCGGTTGCTGTCTTGAGCAGTCGTTTCATCTTGTTCACTACTTTCGCTCAAGTCAGCAGAGGACGTCTCTTCATCATCTGACGGAGGGATATAGTTGTCCTCTTCACTGAAGTCGTCGTCACTTTCTACTACATCACGCGAAGAGTTACCGTTAAACGAGCGTGGCTGGAACGTGGCCATTCCTCGTGGCAGCGAAGTTGAAATTTGCGCGCTTCTCCGTTGTTTAGACTGTTTAGGATTAGTTCTGCCCTCTATGAGAAAAACTCAAACCCTTTCAAAAGTGAAGTGATTAAACGTTCCAAGAGGTGGCGCCACCAATCCAGCAAAAAAGAGCGAAGGAGCACGTTTAAAGGGACGCGGGAACGCGTGTCGGGCGACGCCCGACACCGGACCAGAAGCGCGTTTCTCCGATGTCGGGCGTGGCCTGACACATGACCGCAAAAAGTTAACATTCTTTTATGCTAAAAAAAAAAATTACATTTGTAAAAAAAGCACAAACATGAAAAAACATTTTTAATCTTGTGTAGTTTTACTTACGAAAAACAATGCAATATAGCAAAATGACTAGCTGGGTATGTGCTATGGGTATTCCCATGACAAAATCACAAATATTTATTTTATCTTAAAACTAGTTTTCGTAAGTGAACACTTAACTTCCATATTGTAACATACATAACAAGTTGCAGTATTGACATAGGACAATGAAGTTTGGCAGGGATGGTCTTACCACTCATATAAACTTTCACTGCAAATTTGATTTAAATCAAGCAAGCGGTACAGAAGTTGACTTCTCTGGGTAGTTTAACCAAAACTTGTTTACTAACTTTTTAAAATTTGTAGATATAGATATGGTTCCAATCAGAAACTTGCTGAGCATCATTGAAAACCACTAAAGTAAATACTTAAAGATTTAGGGCGCGTGGGAAGCGCGTTGGTACGCTGAAGCTACCACGCTTGCAGCGGGCATAATGCTGGCTGTGCGAAAGTGCAGATAAGAGACAAGGATGCGTAAGAGACACGGATGGCTAGTGATGTCAAAACGCACGCGAGTTTTTACACCACTAGCCTTGCGCCTGTTGCATGAGTGGCAACTTTAGTGCACCTCTGCTCTGCCCATGCACCCTAAATCTTTAAAAAAAAATTATTATTTAGTAGTTTCCGATGACGCTGAGGAAGTTTTCTTTTATTGGAATCGTATCTTCATCTCCAATTAAAAAACTTAACAAATTTTAGTTAATTTACCAACTTATTGTGACGATTATCTCCCTAAGTGATTTCCCCCTTGGCATAGAGTTTGCCTGCACAGATTGCATTAGTGTAGCTTTCTCTGCTTTTTTCAAACAAATCTGTAAAGCCTTACAAAAACACCCTGTAAATGTGTCAGTGTTTATAAATCGAACATCAGTTGGTTCTGTAAAGCATGTTATTGATTTATGATAGATCACTTAAAAATATTAAATATAGAAATGCACCTAACTGGTTTGTTTGCATCTTTTTTGAGTATATGTAGTGGCATTAAAAAGCTGCAACATATTTCAGCAACACTGTTGCATCTTTAGTTGTGCGTTGTACCTTTTCCAACATTTGTTAAACTAAGATTGGTGGTCAGAATAAAGGAAAGGCAGGTGAGCTTTGCTTAGGAAGAGATAAAGATGTATGTCTACGCCCCCTTTCCTCTCCACTTGGGCTATTATGTTAACTGATGTGTCATCTGCTATGCTGTGCGATGAATTGATTGGCAATTTTTTTAAACATAATCTGCAAAGGAGATGTTCCAAATGGAGTGTAAGCTGATTAAAAGGCTTCCGACACCCCAAAAATAGTAATTTATTTATTTACTGCAAAATGCTAGAACATGGTGTCGGGCATGTAATTAATTTTTCGCTTCAGAGTTTGGTATTCTCTAGAGAGACAAAACGTCAAACTAAAACTAGGGGAACAGTGCGGAGGAATGCGATGTCGGTGACTCGGGAAATTCAGTTGATTCACTCTCCACAGCTATGCTGTTCATACTTTCTTTAAATCAACATATTTTCAATGGTTTGGGGGTCATCTTATTAATGAAGATATGCTTGAGATGGTTTATGGCTTCTCAGATATTGCGAGTTCTTTGTCGTCATTGCACGCGACTGAGGAGAAGGGGAAAGCCCTGAGCATGTGGTTTTCGCGCAGACCAAACCAAATTATGAAAGCTACCTTTCTTCTTTTTTAACATAGTGGGGATTTTGTATGTTCAGTTTAAGTTCCCTGTCAGAGGCCCTTTTAGCAATATAAAGTGTTCTGTTTATAATGCCAGATTCTGCTATAAAATGTGTCTACTACAGTTGGTTCGGGTCTGATACCGTATTTACTCGAGTAATAGCCGCACTATTTGTTAACAAGGCCCTTGCGTCTACTTTCCCACAGAACACACATGCAGCCAATCATTGCATTGCGCATAAATAATGCGGAGAATAACCAGATGGAGAACACGATTCTCCATACGAGTGCAAACTTCACAGATGGTATCTTCGCACGAAGACGTTATCTCTGTCCTGTAAACGGCTGAAATCATGCTGTCGATCGCGGTGATTGGCAATCTGTGTGCTCTGCGGAAAAGCAAACCCTCGGGTTTTCTTCATAAACAGTGCGGCTATTACTCGAGTAAATACGGTAGTTCAGGAGAAGCTCCTCCCACCTCTTTCCACTGTGAATGGTGGAGAGGAAATCGCCTCCCTCCAGCGTTCGCTTTGCTAAAATGGAAAGAGGTGGGAGGAGCTTCTCTTGAACTCTTAACCCACCACCCACTATAGAAATGTTTCAGTTAGTGTCTATATTGTAGTTAGGAAAGTTGTATAAAGTAAAAAAAAACAAAAAAAACTACAATTTCTTACTGCGTAAACTGCTTGTCCGATTTCATTTGCCAGAATTGTCTAGTCCCTGCAGCTATCAAACGGCAAACAATGCACAGGCGTGGCACTGTTAGCACGAAGAAGTGATAGCTTGTTCATGCTTTATTTCTGTTTTGGAGCGCAGCTCTTAGGCGCCCGTTTCCGGCTTGAGCAGCGTCGCCGTCAGCGTAACCGCGCGCGTTGCATTATGGGAATAATGCAAGCCGGCGTAACCGCGCGTTGCATTATGGAAAAATTTCCCCGCTAAATTTAGCGGGGAAATATTCGCTAAATTTAGCGAACATTTCATGCTAAATGGGAGGGGAGCAGGAGAGGAAAAGGGCCCTCCACCCCCCTCCATACCCTCCCCTCCTCCCTCTCAAAAGCTGCGCTCTAATTCGGCATTACAGAGAATTGTAAACGTCTTTCATTTTTTTCCTTTACAAATGAAAGGCTTTCGTAAAAACTATGAGTGTAGCGGAACATGCTCATTTGACCTTACCGCTTGGACACTTAACGTCTATTCCTCACTATTTCATATGAGTACAATGCAAAAACAGTGAGGCTGTGTTTGAGCAGTCTCTGGAGTTTTACGTTTTTCTCGGAGAAATAAAAGGCCGTCATCAAAACTATTAGCGTGGTGGAAATTAAGTGCTACTTTGGAGCACTTAAGCTCATTATTGAAGTAAAATGCAAAGCCGTTATCCTGTTCACGCTTAAGGTCGGTTCACACAGGGAGTTTGCTTACAATTTCTTAGGTTACATGAGGAATCCCCGGGACATTTGTATTTCGTATGTCACATGCAAAGCTGCTCCTTGAACCGGTCGCCACATTTCATTCGAAGCAGGGATGTCCTGGTTACTTGTGACATAAGCAATTTTAACGTAACGTAAAAAAGAGCCCCTGTGTGAACCAAACTTTACTGTGTCATGCAGTGTACAGTCGTAATCAAACTCGCGTGAGCTTGCGTCTTCCTTCGCGGAGCTCTAGACTGGGGAAAAGCTGTTAGGGCAATGGAAGCTGCGTGCTCGTTGGATCGGTTGTACGTCTATCCTTTGCCACGTGATCACGCTCCGGCACGTGCAGAGATTGGTCAGGGGGTCGAGGAGGCGTCGATTGGTCTGGCGAGCAAGTAGTTCCCACCGACCTTGGGGCAGAGAGAAGAGGGGAAAGGGCTATTGGCGATTTCCTCCTTGCTGGTGCGTTAAAAAGAGTGAAAGTCCCGTATGGGTGGCTTCGCCGGTGTTGGGTGTATGCATTGCCTGAACTTCGTTCGCGCTTTCTTCTCTGTTTTAAACTCCCAAACTTAAGTCGAGCCACGGGTTTCGATGGCGACAGTCCCCAGGCATCGGGACACCATTGCTCGGTTATAGGGTGCACGAATAACGACAGAAAGCGTCGAATTCTGTCCGAGGACCTGTGTTGTCACGGAATCTGGCAAGTGCGGCAGCAATGTCTTTAAGCTCCATCGCTTTCCACATGACTGCGATCTCCGGCGGCAATGGGTTCGTCCGTAAACCGAAAACACTTTTCCCCAACGCCATCCTCTTGACTGTGCGCGGAAGATTTTGTGAATGGAGCGTGCACCGAACGCGCTACCGCCGATGAACATTGGGTACGCTCGCAAGGTGCGTGCAAGTTTTCTCGTGATAATTGCTCTTTGAGATTTTATCTTTTTGTCACAGAATTTATCTTAATATTGTTATTTTGAAGTTATGTCAGTGACTCGATTTTATCATCTACAGCACTTAGTTGAAGACTCGTTTCCGCCGCCGGGTGTAGCTGGAAATTGTTGAAAAGTTAGTTCTATTGGTTTTCCTGAATCGCGATCTCCTTCGCGATTCAAGAGAGCCGTGAACCTATGTTGACCGTCACAACGCGACTAGATTCTTTTTATTTTCAAAATTGGTACATAATGTAACTGGAAATAAACCTTCAATTTCTGTTACTGCAAGTCAAAACATACTCATGCATCGATTTCGAATCGAATCATTGATCGACTCGCTCCGGCAATAGGCCCATGTCGACTTTGCTGTTTTCAGTTCTCGACAAAAGACACACTCGTCCACACGGAATCCTCAAATAAAACGTTTATAAAAACATTAAAGTCAGAGTGAGCTGCCTTCGATCGTTCCACGATAAAACGGTAGACCGTTTTATCGTGGGTAGCGCCATTTCGAATACTGTAGCGCCATTTAGCGAGCGTCAGGTTCTGCGGCCATGCTGAGTAGTTAGAAACATTGGCGAAAGTGCTCTTCTGAACGCCATTCCCCTTTGGGTGTGCTGGTTGGTTGCTCCAAAGTGCTGGATGCCGCGAGTGTCTTGTGTTCTTGTTTGCCGCGAATCGCGTTTTTCCTCATTAACAGTGTTTTTTGCCCTACATTATGGATCCGCCGGTGCGGTGACGCCAGACGTGCGGCATTGAACGCCCCACCGATAGAAATCGGAGGCGAGTACCCCAAATATTGTATCATTTGTCAGCGATTGAATTTCCCCTTCAGGTTTTTTGTCGTTTTAGATGCAGTACACCGATAATGCTTTTGGCGTTTCGTGTCGTCCACAACAATGAAATATAATATGAACAAGGACGCGCGAAGTAAGAATATTGCAGGGAACGATGGAAGGCAGCTCACTCCGGCTTGAAGGTGTTTATAAACGTTTTATTTGAGGATCCCATGTGGACAAGTGTGTCTTTTGTCGAGAACTGAAAACAGCAAAGTCGAGATGGGCCTATCGCTGGAGCGAGTCGATCAATGATTCAACGATTCGAAATCGAAGCATGAGCATGTTTCAACTTTCAGCAACAGAAATTGAAGGTTTCTTTCCAGCTACATTATGTACTAATTTTGAGAATAAGGAGAATCGAGCCGCGTTGTGACGGTCAACATAGGTTCATGGCTCTCTGGTATCGCGCAGGAGATCGCGATCCAGGAAAACCGATAAAACTAACTTTTCAACCAATTTCCAGCCACACCCGACAGCGGAAATGGGTCTTCAACTAAGTGTTGTAGATGATAAAATGGAGTCATTGTCACAACTTCAGAATATCAGTATTAAGATAAATTCAGTTACAAAAAGTTACAAGCTGAAACAGCAATTATCACGGGCAAACTTGCAAGCACCTTGCGAGCGTACCCCATGTTCATCGGCGGTACAGCGTTCGGAGCGCACTCCATTAACAAAATGTTCCTTGCACAGTCGAAAGGATGGCGTTGGGGAAAAATCCGGTTTACGGACGCAACCCACTGCCGCCAGAGGTCTTGGTCATTCGGAAAGCGGTGAAGTTTGATAACATTGCAGCCGCACTCGCCTTGCCGTATTCCGTGCAGGCTACATAAGTGCTCGGACAGTATTCGACGCTTTCTGTCGTGGTTCATGCACCCTATAACCGAGCAATGGTGTCCCGATGACCGGGGGACTGTCGCCATCGAAGCCCGTGGCTCTAATTAAGTTTGGGAGTGTAAATCAGAGAAGAAAGCGCGAACGAAGTTTGAACAATGCATACACCCAACAGCGGCGAAGCCTCTCATCCGGGACTTTCACTCTTTTTAACGCACCAGCAAGGGGGAAACCGCCGGTCGCCCTTTCCCCTCTTCTTTCTCTCCCAAAATGGCGCTATCCCCTTAAGGTTGGGGGGGGGCCTTCGGGGGATATCAGACCTTAAGAAATTAGGAACAGCATGAAAAAAGACGAGGACAATGAGAGTAGAGCACAGGACAAGCGCTGACTATCAACTTAAGTTTTATTAAAAACGGCTCAAACAAGAAAACACCACAAAGCCAACCAATGGTGTGTCGCTCACCAGGCATCTATAAAATCGATCTCTTTATCAGACACCCCACAGATTTCGAAAGGGGGTTGAGAGTAGATCTAACCATCGCGCCATTACCGGCGAAGTTGAGAACTAAACCTATGTGTACAACATGAATTAATTATACGTGTTTCTTAATTATACGTGTTTCTGACACAGCGTTCGTCCTGCTTGTCCAAATTCGTACCACTAACTCCTGCCCCCCCCCCCTCCACCGAGGTGACCACAACAGAGGCCCCTGCCACCGGTGGGACACTTTAAAGGGATACTTGAAACGAAATTTGAAATTATCACCTGTCGTGTTCTCACAAATAGGCTGAATATATATGATCCACAATAACCGTAAATGACAATCGCACATTTGTATTTTGAGCCTGATTGCTGTATTTTTTGTTATAAACGGCCCACTCTGACAAACGCTCGGACAGCAGCCAGCGGAAAGCACGTCACATCCGCCGCAATCGTGACGTAGTTTGTCTCGGGACCTTGCGTCCGGAGGCTGCGAGCTATCCCAGCTAATCCCGCTCTGTGGACGTAGCCCGTGATGCACTTTCCGCGCGTCGTTGTGACCCCTCTTCAAGGTCATGTGACATTCACACGGCCTTGGATAGGCCCCGATGGCTCAGCATCCGCTGAAAGCAGCCGAAGCACACCAGCGATCAGGCCACCGTAAGTAACCCCAAAGCTGTCTTTGTACGAATTTTGAGTGACGGGTTAATCTTCTATAATCTTGTAGAGGGACAATAGCGACTTCTGGGACACACAAAAGAGAGTCACGGGGAGAGGAAAGCTTCTCCTTCAGCTCTTCACTCGTGGTGGCCGGAGGAAAGACAGTTACCGTCAATATCTGTCCAGGTTCCTAAACGGGCATTACAAACGAGGCATTAGCGACATCCACCAGGTGCTCTTTGCTATTCGTTTAATTAGTTTTAAAATTCCTTTTCGTGCCTTTTTAAACAAGAGATTGGTCTGCCTGATGTGATACTGCTCCCCTGAACACGAATAGACCAAGAAATAAGCGCCGAAATTTCGTTGTAGTATCCCTTTGATGCAAACCATGTGCCTGTAAAACAGAACAAAAAAGATCGGAGGACACCTAGGCACTTTTTATGAGTTGCGAATGCGAAAGCATTCTCGGCGCCAAGAGGATCAGACGGCCGCAGCGCCGGCAGGGAGTGCGGCGGTGCGCCGCGCAGACTGCCCTGGCTCGATCGCTGGTGACTGCTGCGCCGCTGGGCGTGGCAGCGGCGGGAGTACGAGGCGCGGCGCGTGCTGAAATCTTGTGTCCTCTCATCATCGTTGCCCCAGCTGCAGTCTACAGAGATCGGCATTTTAGGTCACCCTTACTCACCCTCAGCCACACTTACCTAAGCCCCTCACTCACCTTCACAGCTACACTCACCTTCAGCCCCTCACTCATCCTCACAGTCACACTCACCTTCAGCCCTTCACTGAGCCTCATTGAACCTCACGCACTCATGGCCCTCACGCACTCACCGCCCTCACGGCCCTCACCGCACTCATGGCCCTCACGCCACTCACTGCCCTCACTCACTCATGGCCCTCACGCCCCTCACGCACTCACGGCCCTCACGCCACTCACCGCCCTCACGCACTCGCCGCCCTCACGCCCCTCACGCACTCATGGCCCTCACGCCAGGCCCGCTTCAGATGGGGCAATTTCGCCCAGCAGCTTGACGTCGCAACACCAGCAACACGGGCCGCCCGCGTTCACACTGCAATTTTCCATCAACATCATAAAATTTTGTTTTTCTTGCACTATTTTAGACACACAACTACGCGCTATAAACGTGTTTTTATGCATTTAAATCTCGTTGTCTGAAACAGTTTATTTTCAAAAACGATCACTTTCAAACCATAACCAAGTCTTTTGTTGTCATCATCACCGGCACGAGGTATCACGTGAAAATATCGCGTCCCTGATTGGGTGCAGCCGCTTCAAACGTCTTCGAATTGCTTCGAGTTGCTCGCTTGTTTCGAGCCGGACCCGATCTCAGCAATTCGTGTCGATCTAGGGAAAGCTAGGGAACAACCCGCCAGGAACACCAAAATTGCTGAGAAAGTTGCTCCGTCTGAAGGGGGCCTCACGCACTCGCCGCCCTCACGCCCCTCACGCACTCATGGCCCTCACGCCCCTCACGCACTCACGGCCCTCACCGCCCTCACGCCCCTCACCGCCCTCACGCCCCTCACCGCCCTCACGCCACTCACCGCCCTCATGGCCCCCACACCCCTCACGCACTCACCGCTCCCACGGTCCTCACAGCCCTCACGGCCCTCACTCACACTCAAGAATTTTCCTGGTTCAGAAACTCACTCACCCTCACCTCACGTGTGAAGATGAGGGTGAGTGAGGGCCCTGATGAGTGAGGTTTGCCGAGATATGGCTGCAGATACCGGTTGACGACACTCTATTTTAACTATTTTGAACCGACAAACTTTTGCCAGGTGTCCGACCTTTTTACAAACATGACACTTGTACTTGCGGTACTTGCAGAGCTGTCCAGTGTGTACCTGTCCGCAGCAGGAACATAAAGACGTGGTGCCTCCCGTATGACCGGACGTCTGTTTGGTCCTCGAAGCTTGTGGACCCTTAGTTGACTTGTGACACGTTTCCCTTTTTGTTGCCAAACCGCGTTCACGTCGTCGTCCTCTCGTTGGCTAGACGACTCTTGATGACCTGCAGTAGGCTGAAACGTGATGGTTTCCTGGCGTGCGAGCTCGATGCGTCTAGCAATGTCACACGTGGCACCAATTAAATGTCAGTCTTCGTCTTCAACAAGTCGGACTGTGTTCACCTGTCTTTTAATCCCGCGAACCTGTCGTGCAAAGCATCATCGAAAAAACCGCTAAACTCCCAAGTCGACGCGAGCTTCTTCAACTCCACTGAGAAAGTGGCTACCATCGCCTCTTCCTTTTGGTAGCGACGGTTAAACTTAAATCGCTCGGCTATCACCATCGGCCTCGGAACCCCAGGGACAAGCCAAGAGGATCGGTGGTAGTACCATACATGCATAAGTTCTCTCGTAGCCTCAAGAGGGCAGCGAATAGAGTTAACGTACAGTAGGCCCAGCGATAATTCAAACCCGGATATTTCGTACTTCCGGTTAGATTTGAAAATTTTGGTTGTCCCGCTATGTTTTTAATGTATTTATAAGCCGCTTAATTCGAACGGAGTTTTCGCTTAATTCACACCTTTTTGTTCTCGCGGCCACGTTGAGTGCGCTTCTTTCCAAGCACCGGTGCACCGCAGACAAGCAATGCCCGCGGAGCTTGCTTTTGCGAGTGTTGCTTCTCCGCTGTGCACCGGTGCTCGGAAAGAAGCGCACTCAACGGGGCTCAAGCGGCACACATCAGCGGAAAACAGCGTTCACATTATGTGCTTCAAGACTAGCAATGATGACCAAGACGACATTGAGGATGAGGAACAGCTCACTGGCATCACTCTTTCTGGCCTTGAAACAGATAATATGAACGCCGAGCTGGCGGAATATGCTAGTCTTGACGATGTGTGTGTTTGTCGTGATGACTCATTGGAGGACATAGTACAGGAAGTAATGCCAGCACAGTGCAGCAGTGAGAGTGAAGATGACGGTGAAGAAAGGGATGACCCACTACCAACTGTCACAGCCGCAGAGGCCTTTGAGCACATCGTTCAGCTCCGGAAGTTTCTGTCTGCAAAGGAAGAGTCCTGTAAAGAGTTACTTGCGTTGGTATTGCAAATTTTGTTTTGAGATCTCATGTGCTGACTAAACAGTCCACAATCGACAACTTTTTTGCCAGATGAATAAACTTAACGTCACAGTTCTTTCACCAATGTGTTATGCCTGTACTGGCTTATAATTAGGCCTATGTAGAGGAAACTGGCAAAAATCTGCTTTGTTTGTGTAGCTATCCATGTAAAAAATCATAATGTTGTCTAGTATCATATTTAGATGAATTTCTGATAATTCAAACTTTTGATAATTCATACTAAAATCTGTGACTTCCTGGAGTTTGAATTAATGAGAGTCAACTGTAGATGTAGTCTTTTCAGCCCCCCAAAAAGCTCTACAGCATGTGTAAAAAGGCCTATTCGACTTCAAATAACACCGTAAGTTGCACCAAGAAGCACAGAACGAACTTTGTTCCCTGTGTAGAAGGTGTAATTTATTCCTTCCTACTTTCCTGTGGGGGAGTGTACATAGGACAGACTGGTCGTTGTCTGAATTGACCGCTTTCGTGAGCATGCAAACGTCGTCAACGCCAACTCTGGACATTTGGGACAACACTGTAGGGACTGTGGGTGTTCGGCGCTTTTGAGCAACTTCACTGTGCTGGGAAGAAGCCCCAACCAGCTGAACAGGAAGATTACCGAGGCAGCAAGTATCGAAGGACACATTGACAAGTTTGTCAGCAGGCCATCTTTAACTCTCTCGCAGAGGGAGCTTGAGTATTTGACCAAAATATCTCTTAGGCACCAGCAGGGCTTAAAGTCTGGGGGGTCTCAGGGGGTCTCGGACCTGCCACTGATTTTAAGGATGGTCTGAGACCCTCCTTCACAGCCCTAGCATTAGTGAAATCAAAATCATATATTGTAATAAAATAGCATGTTTTCAGGAATGTGACATTTGGAGATTACCAATTTGAGGGTTACAGGTACAGCGTGGGTAGAGTCAGCAGTGGGGTTTATTTTATGTGTCTCCAGTACATCTCGTCAGACCGCCCCCTCCCCCCCCCTTCCCTTCTTGTAGGGACCCCCCTCAACTTACGGGAGACTTAGGCACTGGGCGCCAGCGGTGAGAATACTTTATTAGTCTTTACTTTTTATTTTTTAATATTTATTTTTTAAACATTTTAAAAGTTTTATTGTTTTTTTATTTTTGTAAGTGCATTTTATGTCGTCATCTCGTTCTTAGAACATAGAAAAAGATGAGGTTGTCCTTTGTGCATAGAATAAGACAATACAAACCATGAGTTGTGAGTCAGCGCTGAGTGAGTGTATACTCTTTTAGTGTCTGTGTTTGTTTCTCTTGTGGTATGCTGTAGCGTTAATCAACATGAACTACCAACTCGCCTAGTAATCAGTCTTATCGGCGTAACGATTTTTCAGAACCACCACCAACTCCTCCCAGCTTTTCTCTCGGTTTGACCAGATGGAGCAAAGTCTTAAGCGTCTTGTACGGTTTCTCGCCAATTGCAGTGACAAAAGCAGAGAGCCTTAGGGCTTCGCTTACCTTTGTAGCCTTTAGGTAGTGTTCGAATATTTCGACGTAACATTCAAAATCTTCGTCGCCATCTTCCACAAATGGATCTAACCTTCCCAACCCTGCCATATTCGTTCTTCCTTGCCGTGGCCCTGTGGGTTCCTTCTACGATGCCCGTTGCAGTTGTGATGGACGTCCCGTGGCTCGTCGCCAATTATGTTGTGGCTTACGGTGAAAAGACAAGACGAGGTGCAGCCGACGTAGCCCCCAACCCCAAACGCCGTCTCGCACATCGCAAGCGTGCGCTCACCTCTTTGCACGCCACCTCGCGCATTTTATAATTAAAATAATACTCAAATACAACACAATATTTTTTTTTCCGTTTAATACCTTTTGTCTTTTTAAGAAGCACAAATTCCATGCCGTAAACTCGAAATCTGTACAGCCGCTAGCGAAATCACATGTACAGATAGATTGGGTTTTATTGTGACCCAGAAATACAATGCTGTGAACAGATGTTGACAAGTGTGGATACTTTACTACCAAAAGGTGCTTGCAAAGTAACCAAAAGGTTATTTTGAACAGTAGCAGCCATTTCTAATCGGGAGATGTCAAGCCTAGTGACACTGTATCCCATCTCTGTGGCAATGTTGTGGGATTGTCACGGGGGTGGTAACCGAAGGGTTCAGCGGCGGTCTCTAATCGGGAGACGCCAAGCCTATAGTACTCCCACATCCCGCAGCTTTCTCTCGAGAACACCGCTACGGGCGGGTCCGAACGTCAGCCGCACAACTGATCGCTTCTCTAAAAGGAGGAGCACGTACCACAATAGGACTGGGTCCAACGGTGTTTATTGGAACACCAAAAGACACACTGTCCCAAAACCCCCGCGCCGACAAGGTCAGATGAAAGGCTCACCCTGTCGACACTGTCCCGAGAGCGCAGTCCAGAGCGGGCAAAGGAAGCCCTTCGCAACACGTCCGATCTCTTATCGCATCCGCGGGAGGAGTCCCCTACGTTCCCGAAGTCGGGCACGCGCGTCAACCTCCTCCCCCGCGGGCGTCGTCCTCACCCAAAACAACTAGGTTCCCGGATGAGGGGGGGACGGAAAAAGGTCCCCCGGGAGAGAGTGAGGAGGAGAGCCCCCAAGCCAGGCGGCTCTCCTACGCTTCACGAACAGGTTGGAACTCACGGCAGCCAGGCCGAGCGTTTCGAACCACGGCCGTTATACCGGCCATCGGGGAAGGGCGACCAACGGTCCCCACAATGTTCACCAAGTTTAGGCAATGCCGCCGCAGGCCGGTTCGATAAATATCGCCATCGTGCCAGTGATCGCTACTATGTCTCTCAAAGATATGCGGAGTGCAAGTTCGTCTGCTTCTTTCTCAGGGGTTGTGGTAATGTCAGAATGTCAAGCTCTGATGGAAGGATAGTGGGTAGACCTTAAGGCAGCTTGCTTTGAGGTCTACCCACCAGTGCTTAAAGTCTGGGGGGTCTCAGGGGTCCGAGACCCCCTCCAAATTTGGCGGGGGGTCTGAGACCCCCTTTCACCTAAGCTCCCTCTGTATTTGTCCCGTGCTTGGGGAACAGAGATGACAAGTCCTGAATAAATTGAAAGAATACATAGTAGTAGAAAGAAGCTGAAGAAGTGCCGGTTTAATGTTATCGAAGAAGCACAGGAAGCCCCCCCCCCCTCCTCCTCTTTCCGGGGGCCTCTTCCTGTGTTCGAGCTAGGAGAGACCCCCCAGACTGGAGGGAGACTTTAAGCCCTGCTACCCACTATCCTTCAATCGGAGCTTGGCGTTCTGACGTCACCACAACCCTTGCAAAGAGCAGACCAACTTGCGCTCTGCGTAGGAGAGAAACACACTTATCATAGTACAGGGGTGGAACTCATGAAATGTACTTGGGAGCAGCCACGGGAGCAGCTGAAACAGCTGTTTTGGAGCAGGTTGGGAGCAGCTAAAACTACATTCTAGAGCAGGCCAGGAGCAGCTCAGATCAGCTTTCATTGCACTTCACTTTGTGTCTTAGACAAGCACGAGAGCAATTTCAATTGTGCTTAGTAGCACAGATGAACATGAGTAGTTAGGGACCTAGGTAGACGGGATAACAGTGTAACAGATGCGAAAACTTGAAACTTTGTGAGCCCTAATGAGAACAAAAAAGTAAGAACTATATGTTTCTGAAAATAGTGTCCTTGACAATTTCTGAGTGGCTTTCAGCTGCTCAAAATGCAAACTATCACTGCTTATCGCACAACCCAAAAGTGCTCGACATAGTAGTTATATGTGCGCACCACGTGACGTGCGTAAGCAACACACGTGCAGTTGCGCTGAGGAACAGGGTAACAAATTTTGAGCTTATCCTATTGTGCACCTCAACATCGAAGCAGCATCGTATTCGAAGCGATAAGCAGGAGCAAGGTTAAAGTATGCTGAGCTGATCTACCGCTCGCGTGAGAGCTGCTGGCCAGCAAGGTTTCGGATCGGACCGCGTTTCAGTTCTGTCAAATCACGATTTATCTTGCGGGAATGCGGTTCCAACTTCTAACGATGAAGTACTTAAAGGAAGCTTTTCTTTATTTGTTTTTAACTGGCTGACGTTCGGATCCCGGGCCGCAGAGCCTCACGCAACCTGACGCTCAACGACTCGACCTCACCTCGGCAATCCAGTCGCAGGTGGTGTAGCGTTTGGAATCCGACCCCCAGTTTTTTCGCGCGCTTCCGGCTCGGGACACACAGGCAGAATAAACAGAACAAAAGATTGCAATATCCACCAAGCTAAACGCGCTCATTGTTGCCAATCGAGTCGATAAAAACCAAAACCAAGACAAAATACAATTTTTTTGGCGCACGTTTTGCAATTTGGTGCATAATGGCGCGAGGTATTGTCTGTGGCGCAGTTTCCGCAAGATGGCGCAGACAAATGCGCCTGGCGCAAAATGGCGCAGCCGTTCCACCCCTGTAGTATGGCAGAGTCCAGGAGCATTTACTGGACACTGTTATACCCCATTCACACGGTCAACATAAAGGTACCTCTAACATAGGTCCATTTGCTATCGGCGAATCAGCCCGTGCTCTTGGGTCGCAAGCACACGCCACGCGCTGAAGATCGTTATTGATTGGCCGCAGAGAATAAAGGTCCCTTAGCTAAAGGTACCTTTACGGTCGTGTGAATGGGGTATTAAAGGGATGCTGAACCGAAAAACAGAATCTAAATTCTTTGTCGTTTTGATGTTTACAGCACACGAATGGCTCTTAAATAACGGTACTTGAAACAATAAATCAGTCTAAAATGTATGATTTATGGAAATAAATATTATAAGGTGCACCTGGTGAGTTCTTTGAAAGCTCGTTTCGTGACGACCAGCAAACCTGTAGTACGCAGAACGCGGCTATGGTGAGCCACCAAAGTTGGCTCCGACCTACCTCGTTGGCTCTGGCGTGCGCTCACGCCGCGTGGTGGCGCGACGGATTTAGAAATGCGACGTGCGAACCCCGTTCCGAAACGATGAGATATATTTTTAAAAGAAATGCAATTTTATCTGATAAATTTGTCGAACAGTGTTCATCATGTCGTTTTTGACACGACACCTATGCGGCGCCGAACCGCCGAACGGCCTAGCGAGCGTGGCGAGCAAGCGGTCGGTGCTGGTCGGAAAAACCTCTTCGGTTCTTCCGACCAGCGCCGATCGTTCCGGCGTTCTGAGTCTGTTGAAGCGGGTGGCGAAAGCGTCGATGCAGCAGGAACAGCAGTCATCTGACGCCGCCGTCGCTACGACGCAGGTGCAGAAGTGGACTGGGGGTGGCCGGGTGGCTGGCAGGTAGTGCGCAGCTAACTTGGCTGGATTAGTTGGCAAACTTCCAACACGACGGGCATCCGTCTACTATTATTCAAAGCGCAACTTTCTTCCACGCTGTGGCGCGTCGGCAGCTCGACTTGTTGACGTCAGTTCCGCTGCGGTTTGTTGTCGTCAGTTCCGTTGCGAGTAATCCCAGAGGGCCTCGCGCGCGTCGGAGGCTTCTGGCGCTTCTGGCTCAATCGGCGGTCGTCATTCCAAGAAATATAATAATCTGATCTCCATCCCTTTACATGAATAGCATTTTTAGGTATAGTGCGGTCCCGGGAAGCTTGTCCGGGGCTTATTTCGGCAACTTCAGATATCGGTTCAGCATCCCTTTAAAGGGTTTTGCAATATCTACATCCAAAATGCCTCATGCGGCAGGGTAAAAAATTATTTTTATCATCCTTTCACAAACTTTCAAATAAATATAAACACTTGTTTACTTGTACAATAATGGAAAATGCAATAGAGCCTTTCCCATTAAGTGAGCATATTAAATTGATGTTGGCATGCCTTTGTTCTGGGCCAAACACATTCAGTCTATTAAATAATGCTTCCAGATCCCCTGGTACACTTGATGCTGCCTCCGAATCTGCATCTAAGCTCTTGAACAATTGCTAGACATCTTTGTCTGCCCAAGGTTCGAATCCAGAGCTGCTGCATACTTTTAACCAGTGTGTCGAACCGAAAAAAATACGGGTTCGGTTACGGTTCAGGTTCAGGTAAATTAATTTTGTTCCGGTTCAGTTCCGGTTCGATTAATTCGATCCGCGAACCGGTTCGCGAACCGGTTCGGGGCGCTGAACCGGTTCGCGAACCGGTTCGGAAAATATAAATGACAAATTGCAACATCAAAATAACAAAATCAAAATAACATCAAAATAAAAAAAAATTGCAACATCACGTTCTAAAAACGTGTTATGAAATGAGCACACAGCAGCATTTAGGATTTACGAGATTGTAGGAAAATGAAATCCCGTGACGCGATTTTTTTTTTGCGCAGCCTTTCAATTACTTTTCTTCCGTGCAAGCCGCGGCCAGCGCAATACTGGTTCCTATGTCAAGATTCATGGATGCAGCGTTTGTCAAGATTCATGGATGCAGCGTTTATATTCCTAAGACTGAGTGGAGAAGAAAAAAATGTCACGAATGACGAGGTGACAAAACAAAGGAATAACTGAGAAAACTGAAACGTTTAATGGGGCGAACTTGTGCCCAAAAATAAAAGGAAAAAGAAAGATAACAGCAGAGCGTCGCGGGCGTCGAAGGCGGCGAAGCAGCAGGATCGAACGCTGAGGCGAAACTGACCTCGGTTCACCACGCGAAACCCCTTATGTACACGCGTGGGCTTCTGGAATAATCGGCGTAGAAAGTTCGACGCGTAGAACATTCGCACCTCGAACAAGCCAGGCGGTTCTCGAATTCACTAGAACATCACATCACAGCGTCAACAAAAATGTGTAGGGGCGGCCAGGAATCGAACCCTGGCCTTCTGCGTGGAAGACAAGCGCGATAACGGTTATGCCACGGGCGCGCTGCCTGCTTGGTCAGCTGCGCCCGCGGCATTATTCCCCCTTTAAAAAAAGTGCATCGTCCCGATGCAGCACAACACGAAAAGAAACAAAACAAATCCACAACTAAAGGACAGCAGACTCGCGAGCCACAATTCACCGTTCACCGTTCACTTCACCGTTCGCAGTTCACAGTTCACAGTTCACAGTTCACAGTTCACAGTTCGCAGTTCACAGTTCGCAGTTCGCAGTTCGCAGTTCACAGTTCGCAGTTCACAGTTCGCAGTTCACAGTTCGCAGTTCACAGTTCGCAGTTCACAGTTCGCAGTTCACAGTTCGCAGTTCACAGTTCGCAGTTCGCAGTTCGCAGTTCACAGTTCGCAGTTCGCAGTTCGCAGTTCACAGTTCGCAGTTCACAGTTCGCAGTTCGCAGTTCACAGTTCGCAGTTCACAGTTCACAGTTCACAGTTCACAGTTCGCAGTTGCAGTTCGCAGTTCGCAGTTACACAGTTCACAGTTCGCAGTTCACAGTTCACAGTTCGCAGTTCACAGTTCACAGTTCACAGTTCACTCGTCGACGACGCTGGATAGTGCTATCGTTCGTAATACGGCTTCAGCCGGACGACGTGCACCACCTCGGGTCGCGGCTGACGTCTGGTCGATGGTCGTGTTCCGTCGGGAAGAACTTCGTAGTTCAGATCTCCGAGGCGTCGGATGACCTTGTAAGGCCCAAAGTAGCGCTTCAGCAGTTTCTCGCTGAGACCGCGACGACGAATCGGCGTCCACACGCCAACAGGCGGGCTAGTTGGCGTGCTTCTTCTGCTCTCTGACTGACCGCATGGGCATCGTCGCATCCGTCATCCACAGGCTCATGGGGCAGCATCGCGTCCAGCATGGTCGTCACTTTTCTACCATGCACCAGCTCGAATGGCGTAAACCCGGTGGTTTCTTGAGCTGCAGTGTTGTAGGCAAACGTGATGTAAGGTAATACCTCATCCCACGTCTTGTGCTCTACGTCGACGTACATAGAGATCATGTCGGCGATCGTCTTGTTGAGCCGCTCCGTTAGCCCGTTGGTCTGCGGATGGTACGCGGTGGTCCGACGATGGCTGGTGTGGCTGAGCCGAAGGATCTCTTGCGTGAGCTGGGCCAAGAACGATGACCCTCGGTCGGTTATCAAGACTTCAGGGGCGCCATGTCGAAGGAGAATAGACTCGGCGAAAAACTTGGCGACTTCCACCGCTGTTCCCGAAGGAAGGGCTTTCGTCTCCGCGTACCGGGTAAGGTAATCCGTGGCAACGACTATCCAGCGGTTCCCCGACGTCGATGGTGGGAAGGGCCCAAGCAAATCCATTCCAATTTGTTGGAAAGGTGTAGTAGGGGCCGATATTGGTTGCAGGAATCCCGCTGGTCTCGTCGGAGGTTTCTTACGCCGTTGGCACTCGTGACATGACCGTGTGTACAGATGAACAGTCTTCGGGAGTTTTGGCCAGTAGTACTTGTCACGAATCCGGGCGAGCGTCCTGCTGTAGCCGAGGTGTCCAGCCGTCGGGTCGTCGTGGCAGGCTTGAAAGATTTGTTCTCGCAGGCTGGCCGGAACAACCAGCAGCCAGGCAGGGTTACTTGCTCCGAAGTTCTTCTTGAAGAGCACGCCTCGCTGCAGAACGAAGCTTGGTAAGTCTCGGGCCAAGACTCGCGGAACTGAACTTCCTTGACCTTCGAGGTGGTCGATCACGGCGCGAAGTTCCGGGTCGCTTCGTTGAAGTGCTCCCATGTCGGCATCTGTAACTGCGCCGAGAAAACGGTCGTCATCGTCGTCGTCGTCGTCGGTGCTGTCGGAATGAGATTCGACTGGGGCCCTAGACAAACAGTCGGCGTCGTTATGCTTGCGGCCAGACTTATGCACAATGGTTACGTCGAATTCTTGTAGTCGGAGACTCCAGCGAGCGAGGCGTCCTGACGGGTCCTTCAGGTTGGCGAGCCAACAGAGAGCGTGGTGGTCCGTGACAACGCGGAACGGGATCCCGTACAGGTACGGTCGGAACTTGGTGAACGACCAGATGACAGCGAGACATTCCTTGTCGGTCGTTGAGTAATTTTTCTCTGCCTTGGACAGTGCCCGGCTTGCGTAAGCGATCACCCTCTCTGCTCCGTCTTGTCTTTGGACGAGTACTGCGCCAAGTCCGGCGTTGCTGGCGTCCGTGTGAACTTCCGTTTCCGCTGCTGGATCGAAGTGTCCGAGGATAGGGGGCGACTGGAGTCTTTCCTTCAGTTCGTTGAACGCTCGTTCTTGTTCCTCCTCCCACTGGAAGTTCACGTCGTCCTTCGTCAGATGCGTGAGTGGTGCAGAAATCTTGGCGAAATCGCGAACGAAACGCCTGTAGTAAGCGCACAGCCCAAGAAATCTTCTTACGGCTTTCTTGTCTGATGGCTTCGGAAATGCGGCAACAGCAGATGTCTTTGCCGGGTCAGGGCTTACACCCTCAGCACTCACGACGTGGCCCAAGAATTTAAGCTCGCCGTAAGCGAACTGACATTTTGACGGCTTGAGTGTCAGTCCAGCCTTCTGGATAGCCTGTAGTACGGCTCGCAGACGTCTCAGGTGCTCGTCGAAGTCGCTTGCGAATACCACGACGTCATCGAGGTAGACGAGACAGCTTTGCCATTTCAAGCCTGAGAGGACGGTATCCATTACGCGCTGGAAGGTCGCCGGTGCTGTGCACAGTTCAAACGGCATCACTTTAAATTCGTACAGTCCGTCCGGCGTGACGAAGGCAGTCTTCTCACGATCCCGTTCGTCGACCTCGATCTGCCAGTACCCACTCTTCAGGTCCATCGACGAAAAGTATCGGGCGTGGCGCAGCCGGTCCAGAGTGTCGTCGATGCGGGGCAACGGGTAGACGTCCTTTTTGTGACGGCGTTCAGTCGACGATAGTCCACGCAGAACCGAAGAGTCCCGTCCTTCTTTTTCACCAGAACTACCGGTGAAGCCCACGGACTGTTTGAGGGCTGGATGATGCGTCGTCGAGCATTTCTTCAACTTGCTTCTGGATGACTTCTCTCTTTCACCGAAACACGGTACGGCGATCGATGAACGGGAAGTGCGTCGTCATCAGTAACAATTCGATGTTTCGCGACAGTCGTTTGGCGTACCTTTGACGACGTGGAGAAGCACTCACTGAACTCGGCTAGAAGGTCACTGAGTTGTCGCCGTTGTGGGGTAGGCAGGGTTGGATCGATGTCGAACTGCGAAGGCGGCGTTGTCTCGTGTGGCCACGAAGAGAGGTCTTCTGATACTCCGGCGATAGCGGCTGAGTCGGGGAGCTCCTCGGCGTGACCCACGGCGGTGCCTTTCGTAAGGTGCTGAGCCTCCTGTCGGAAGTTCGTTACGAGTGCAACAGTGCGTCCGTCTTGGAGCTCCGCGATGCCTCTTGCGACGCCGATCCCTCTTCCTAGGAGCAGTTGGACGCTACCCTCCAGCAAAGCTTCTCCGCAGACTCCTTTTTCGGTCGCGACCGGCACAAGTACACTCGAGCGTGGTGGCAAGTTCACGTGGTCGGAAAGTACACGCACTGTAGCTGACGTGGCTGCCAAAGTTGTGTGATCCTCGGGCATTACAACAGGTTTCCGCAGCCTCAATTCGTTGGCTTCAAGGTCGATGACGGCGCTGTACTCGCACAAGAAGTCCATTCCGAGTATAACGTCCCTCGCACAGTCCGGTAGAACGACGAACTTTACCGGACACGTCTCGCCGTGAATCTCGACGCGAGCAGTGCATCTTCCGACTGGCGTGATGAGATGTCCCCCGGCGGTCCGTATCTGTGGGCCATCCCACGGCGTCGTCACTTTCCGAAGGCGTTGGGAGAGCCTCCCACTCAGGACGGAGTAGTCTGCTCCGGTGTCGACGAGAGCCGACGCGTCGTGACCGTCGATAACGATGTTCAGGTTATTCTTCACCGTCGCAGGGGCGTCGTTTCCGTCTCTGGTGGCGTTTGAGTGGGGGCCCTCCGACGTTCGTGGAGGATCTTGTCGTCGGTCGTCTTCGGCAACTCCACCTCCAGGGGTTGCCGCGCCTAGTTTCCCCGGCGAGGAGTGAGGGGTGACAGGCTTTCACGTCGGGGTCGGTGCATCAGTGAAGCTGGACGTCGTGGCGATGGCGACCGGGACACTCGGCGGTACGCAGGCTCGGGGGACTGAGGTCGTCGCAGGTACTCGTCGATCTCCCGAGGGCGTTCACCATAACGGGGGCGCGGATCGTTCGGGTGGAACCCGCGCAGCCCGAGTCGTCGGTATGGGCATCGGCGGTAAGTGTGGTCTGCCTCCCCGCAGTGGAAGCACAGAGGGCGTCGGTCGGGCGTTCGCCACACGTCGGTCTTCCGGGGTGCGCGGGGCTCCTGGCAGGCGTACTGGACCGGGTCGTCGTGGCGTCTGTCGTGTTGCGGCGCAGGAGACTGACGTCGGGGAGGCGCGACATGGGCGCGAGGAGGAGGCGGAGGCCGTCGGGCCACTGCGGCGTAAGTCAGCGTGGCTTCTTCGGGGACTGCTACGCTGATGGGAGCCTCTGGCTGAATGGCTCTTTGCACCTCTTCCCGCACGACCTCGGCGATGGAGAGCGAAGCCGGTCGGTGAGCGGCGGGTAGCAGCTTTCGGAGCTCCTCCCGGACGACGTCGCGAATGATTTCCCGAAGGCCGTCGACACCGGTGGTGTTCAGGTCCAGTGGGCAAGATGCGGCGGTTGGAGGAGCAGGCACGCCGGCGAGTCGATGGTAATGGCTTGCTCGGGCCGACAGCGCGCGCTCGATTTTAGTGGCTTCAGCCACAAAACCATCGACGGTTGTCGGGGGATTGCGGACAAGGCCCCCGAAAATTTCAGCCTTCACGCCACGCATGAGGACGCGAAGCTTCTTCTCCTCGGCTGCCTCCGGATCGGCTCGGGCACATAGGCGCATGACATCCTCAACAAAGCTGGTCACGCTTTCGTTGGGGCCCTGCATCCTTGTTTGGAGATGGTCCTCCGCTCGCTGCCGACGGTGGTGGTTGAGGAACGTTCGCTTCAACTCGGTGGCGCAGGATTCCCACGTAGTGAAGGACGCTTCGTGGTTTTCACACCAATGCCTCGCAGTTCCTTCGAGCGCGAAGTAGAGATTGTGGAGGCATTGTTCGGTCGTCCATCCATTGTGGCGGGCTACACGTTCGTAAGTTTGCAGCCAATCTTCAACGTCCTCGTGGACCTCCCCGTGGAAAGGCGTCGGAGTCCGGGGTGCGACGGGAAGCTATACGACGGTGGCGGCGGACGGGTTCGGCGACGACTGGCTTTCCATCGTTGGCTTCGTTGGCTGCTTAGTCTTGGGTGGCAAAAGTCCGAATTCCGGGTGTAGGCCTTGGGCGCGACGACTGAGCCGGATGTCGGTGGTGCTTTCGTTGGTTCTTCGTGGGCTTGGCGTCGGACTTGCACTGCGGGCCCTTGGAGGGGTACGCGGCAGGGGCATGCGGTACCCCGCACCTCCACCAAAATGTCACGAATGACGAGGTGACAAAACAAAGGAATAACTGAGAAAACTGAAACGTTTAATGGGGCGAACTTGTGCCCAAAAATAAAAGGAAAAAGAAAGATAACAGCAGAGCGTCGCGGGCGTCGAAGGCGGCGAAGCAGCAGGATCGAACGCTGAGGCGAAACTGACCTCGGTTCACCACGCGAAACCCCTTATGTACACGCGTGGGCCTCTGGAATAATCGGCGTAGAAAGTTCGACGCGTAGGACATTCGCACCTCGAACAAGCCAGGCGGTTCTCGAATTCACTAGAACATCACATCACAGCGTCAACAAAAATGTGTAGGGGCGGCCAGGAATCGAACCCTGGCCTTCTGCGTGGAAGACAAGCGCGATAACGGTTATGCCACGGGCGCGCTGCCTGCTTGGTCAGCTGCGCCCGCGGCAATATGTAAGCGAGGTGTGTGCCAGTTGACGGCACTTAAAAAACAAATGGCATTGATAGCACATTCATTGTCAACAGCGCGTGGCCGAACCGTTTTGACATGAGCCGGTAACCGTTATTTTTTTCCGGTTCAGTTCCGGTTCGGGTTCATCGCGATAACAATATAACGGTTCGGGTTCTGTTCCGGAAAAAATACCGGTTCGGTTCTGGTTTTCGGTTCGGTTCCGGTTCGACACCCTTCTTTTAACACAAGGTACCTCCAGAGCCATTCAACAATAACCCATCACCATCAGCCTTGATGTGTTATGGGACCCTGTTAGCCCTTCAAACCCTTTAGACCCGTCAGCCCTTTAGACCCGTCAACCATTTAGACCCGTCAACCCTTTAGACCCGTCAACCCTTTAGACCCAACAACCCTTTAGATCCATCAACCCTTTAGACCCATTAGCCACTCAGAAATTGAATTCTCTATACTCCGATTCATAATTAGTGTACAACACTGTCAAGGCTACTGACACGCGCATGTGGCTTCATCAAGTGCAAAGGCAAAGGTACGCATCCAAGTCATCTCTTTGGTCGTCAAATGACGGCATTAGCTTATGGGGACTGAGGTACTGTGACGCAGTGACACCTTCAATCCATGTTCGTAATTCTGTTCCTGTCGCGGACGCCAGTTATTGTCAGGTTTTTTATGGTAAAAAGAAAGGAAACTGAGAGGTCCGTCTGATTTTTGATATTAAAGAAATATATTTGCACCCAGTTGTTCTACTTTCTGAATCCCCGCAAAGAAAAAAAAAGGAAACTTATGAGCAAATAAATAAAAGAAAAGGGCGTTCATCCAAAGTCCGACTTCCTTTTCTTTCCTCCCCTTTTATCCTTGTCTCCTTTCATTTTCTTCCTCTTTTTGTCGCCGTATTGATCATATCATTACAACACGCAGTCATAATTTTTACCTAGTATTTTAAGCGCTAGAAATGTTGAATTAGAAATCGCATACAAATACAACTGGCAGGCTACAGTTTTTCTTAAGGCCGGTTCAGACACTTACGTTTGAGTGCGTTTGACTGCGTTGCGTCGAGAACCGAAAGCGAATCACCGGCACATCTGTGCTTCGTATGAAGCGTGGAATCCAATTCGAGGAATCATCTTGGCACGCGATATAAGCAGCAGGGATGTGCTGGTTTCTCATAGCCGCAATGCAGTCAAACGCAACTGTCTGAACCAGGCTTTACTTCAACAAACTTCTGCGAGTTGCTTGTAATTGTTTGACGGGCATGTTTGAAGGCCCCACAGACATTTCAAAAAACCTTTTAGAACTTTCTAAAGGGCATTTCAAACACTTTAAGAAAAATTCTGTGGCCCAGAACGCATCAAGAAATCTTAAAGGGTCCTTCAAACCTTTTAAAAAATCTTTGAAGTCCCCCTTAGACATTTCAAAAGGTTTTGACTGGCCCTTTAGACTTTCTTAAAGGGTACGTCAAACCCATCAAAACGTTTTGATGGGCCCTTTAGACTCCCTTGAGGGGTACGTCAAACCTGTTAAAAAATTTTAAAGGCCCCCTCAAACCTTTGAAAAAGTTTTGAAGGGCCCTTTAGACTTTAGACTTATGCTCACTAACATGAATCTCAATGTTTTGAGCATAAGACAAGATGATTAAAACATCTCAATGTTTTAATCATCTTGTCAGCTGTCGCAGCTTCAGCTTTAAAGGGCAACTCCGCTCAATTCCGAAAAATTTAGGCTTACATGTGATTCCAATTCACAAAGCTCTACTAAACAGCTCTACGTCTTCGGATTTGTGAAATGTGGAATATTATTTGTGTAATCTTAATTTAAACATCAGCTGATACCGAAACCGAAACTTCGGTTGCGTCAGGCAACATTGGTCTCGTGTTGTCAGAGTCATGGCCACGTCACGTCGAACCACGTGGTCTTGTGACGTTCGTGGGGGCGAGGTAGAGGACACGCGACACGGGCAGGTCGCTTCGCATGGCGTGGACGATGATGGCCCGGGGGAGAGGGAAGGGGAGAAGACGAAAGAGGAGAGGGGGAGCAAAGACAGCGGACATGCGATAAACGCGCAGGGCAGCGCAAACTAGCGCATCCGCGTTACGGTGATCACGTGGACGCCATAGAGCCAACACCGGGAAGAGATACTCATGATGTCATCGTTCAATTTCGCTCTTAGAAGTAAAAACAAGCAAAACGTGAGAATGACGTAGTCATGCCTCTGACGTAGTGGTTCAACGTTGGCCGCTCCAACTCCGTCGCATTGACTGCGCTGACGATTGCGCCTCACGTCGCACGCTAGAGTTGGCAGATTTCGGCGACTTGGCTCATTTGAAAGTTTGCTGGCTAGTTTAATAAATATATAGACGGAATTAGATCGTAATATTTGACATTGGGTCTTCCTATATGATACTGAAAAGGGCTGCATAGTTTTCTAAATATCAAAAATGAAGCGGAGTTTCCCTTTAAGTAACCTTTCCCTAACTCCTTATAATAATCAAATAATCACTCATTTTTTTCCAATACCATCTTCGGCACACTCCCAGCTCTTTATGTCTCATGATTTGTGGGCATTTGACTGACGTTGCGTGTGTTGCTGATGTAAATTTGTTTTTACAAATGCTACCCCACAGTGTAAAGTGGCAGCAGGTTTTCTTGCATAAAAATAAATGAATGGATGGATTTTGAAAATTTCTGTTAGCTGATTACTGTCAGTTATATGCCGGGCATTTTTCTATGACTGTTGCACATACAGCCGACTATTGATCATTTATAGTTTGTGACAGATTAAGAACCCAGTATATGCTCTGCCTCCAGCATGCGCTCATTGCCTTCCGCCGGGCTCTGGCTAAACGCAGTTTTTACTGGAAAGGTGAATAACAAGCTTCTGATTATTGAAAGTGCGTTGTTGGTGCTTTTGTGTTTATTTATCCTAATGTTATTTTTTTGTCTTTACCGCGTTTATACTAGAATCTTAACTGTATTAAGGTAATAGTATTATTGTATACAAAATATGTTATGTTTTGTTTTAAGGCAGCTCGAGCCCGTAGGTAAATTAGTTGACTAAATAGTAAGTTTAGTACTCCTGCCACACGGAAAAGTTAATATATTTTCATGAGTAAAGCTATACGCACTCCGGAGTGCATTTCGAACGAAATGTCTATACGCACTCCGCTGAACTCGTGTAAAACGAATGGTCACAACGAGTTTTCTAAGCAATGGCATAGCATAGAGGTTAAGGTGTCCGCTTTGTACGCAAGTGGACGCGGGTTCGTCCGCGTTAGGCGTACATTTTTTTCTCGAACATTTTGTTTTGTCGAGGCATTTGGTGATATTTACGAGATTTATTTTTTGCGATAATGTTGTCGCCGAAACTTCGCAGAACTAAATGGTATGGGACTCCCTTTCCGGAGGTGCGATCGGGGACAGCAGGGCTTGGGTTGCCGCTGGACGCCGCGAAGCGGCGTTTACTGGTTAAAGGAGCTGTGCAACGATATTCAGTTGGAATGTTTTTCACTTTACACGAGCTTACTGGCACTGGTGGGACTCAAGGATACTCGCACGCAACGCCACTGGCCAAGAAACTCCTTTGTTGCGGTGTAATTTCAAGGACAAAAGCGATCATTTTCATTCAATCTCTCTTTGCAAAATTTGCTGACGTAACGTGGGGATCGCAGTACACCCAAGTGACGATATTTGAATGCGGTTCATAGATTGGACCCGAGCATTGCGTGGGCGCTCGATTTGGGCTCGTGATAATTACTAGCTCGAGAAGCATTCGGGTAGTGGCCCGTGTCCAATCGCTGCAACGACGACAATAGCCGAGCCATAACAATGTCTGGAACTCAGCGCGTGTCCTGTGCTTTGCCAACCCCAGCGCGTGGCTATGATCAACGTTGGCGGCATATAATCCATTCCAGGTCACGTGGCCGCTTGTTCTGGCTGCGAGTTGAGGGGGTGAACGCTGCTCGTTTTTCTTTAATTTGTTTCAGGGACTCCTATTGCGTGGGGTGAAAAACGAACGCGTGTTTCATAGGTCATCAACGTCAGGGATCCGTTCTAAGCGGTATTTGCGCAAAGTACAAAAATTGTTGCATCGCCCCTTTAAGTTTTGTAATTAGCAGCCGATCTGTCGCCGCGAAGCGGCGTGAACGCAGGCGGGGGCTGGCTTAACACGCTCCCCAGTGATACACGCGCCGTTCGAAAAGGGTGGCCCGAACGGCATGAGCTCTCCGCGGAGTGCGTATAGCCATTTCGTCCGAAATGCACTCCGGAGTGCGTATAGCTTTATTCTATTTTCATTAAATGATATGAGATGTAATCAGTTCGCGGTTTTGAGTGAATATACGAGCGTCGCAATCTGATTTGTCGACCCCATAACGCAATTCAATCGAAATTACATTAGTTTTGCCATGTGGCCTGGGGTGTAATGCAAGAATTCAGTGACTGCACGCGATAACAGTCGCTTGCATGATCGTAAGTGACACTTGTCTAGCCGTTTCGCGTTGCCTACGTCTACCTGATTTTTAGCTGTGGTCTGTTTTGCTCTGTCAAATCACTGCGTGTCTCGCCATTTTGCCGAAGTATTTTTTAAATAGAAACATGCATTCCTACAGTAATAATTGCGTGACTCAATGTTTTCGACTTAAAACAATCACATTTTTCTATAGATAGACGTCTTATACACATTCCTCTTGCCATTTCGTACGATTATTTAGCGGTGTAATGTTTTACCAGTGCAATAAAATGTTTTCTAGACACGTTGCTATGTGCCGCTTTTATTTTAGCTAATAAGACGCGTATGTGACTAAAAGCGCGTTACGACGGTCGATCCACGGGCGTTGCCTTCGCTTCACCGCGCGCCCCCGATGGCATTCCGTTGCGACGTCACGAGAAGGGCGCTACGGCTTTATCTCTAGGAGGTGTTGGTTAGTGTGCTATTGCTAATGTTTGTATGTGCCGTGTATGTGTATGCGCTCAATGTATATGTTCAGATGATGCTTGTGGTATGCGTAATGTATCTGTATGTGAGTATAATAAAGGTGCCAAAAAAGCCCGAAGCGTAATGGTGGCGTGAGCAAATAAAAATATTTTTGTAACATATAAATTGGGCGGTATCTATAGTCCGTTGCGACTCAAGAAGGTAGGGCGGTGGTAAGAAGGGCCGGGGAGGAGGTAGCAGACGGAACGCTAAAGAGAAAAAGGTGTCCCCCTCTCTTCTCCAGCGTTCCATCTGCTTCCTCCTTTCCGGCCCGTCTTACCCTCGCCCTACCATCTTGTGTTGCAACGGATTATATCGCCGACGCTCCAAGTACTCTGTAGATATACGTGCGATATCCTGCGGGTGCTCAGACGACACTGCCAGTACTCGATTGACACACGCGATACCAGGCGGATACTCAGCCGACTCTCTAAGTACTCTCTCTGTGGATGCACGGGTGATATCTGGCGGCTACTCGGACGACTCTGACGGCACTCGATTGACACGCGATGCCCGGCGGATGCTCAGAAGACGCTGGCAGTACTCCAGTGATATTGTGCTGGTACGGCCCCGCTTTTCAAACGATATTGTCTGAACATCGTGTGGATGGGAAGAACCGTATATTCGGAGTATTTGCCAACAATATTGTGTAGATACTCGCCTAATATTCTTGTGCCGCTTGGGTGGTTGTCGTACCAGTAGACCTTCTTCTGAAGTCATCGGAAGAAAACAATAACCATGGTTGTCGTACCAGTAGACCTTCTTCTGAAGTCATCGGAAGAAAACAATAACCAGTTGCTGCCATCATGCTGTGTTAGCCAGTGGTCAAGAACAAGACTTTTTCTCTCTTGAGCTTGGACAAACTGTTCTTTAATTAGTTTTCTCAAAGCCCCTTTGACACACAATGGCACACATAACCTAGCTCAGTGAACACCCTACCTGTTAGTAGTGTTAACAGTTTGTGCTAAATCACGAAAGGAGCCCTTGCAGAATATGGTAGCGCTGTGAAAAAGTAAATTTTTAATTCCTCACATCGGAGATTCCCATCTGCTGGAGTTTGGATAGGAGCAAGCTGTGGTCTGCACTGTTAAAAGCATTTCTGAAGTCTAACTGGAGGATCTCGCACGGAGTTCGGTTGTCGAGGCTGGTGCTGGGTGCATGGGTGACAGCTGCAAGGGCCGATTCGCGGCTCCTGCTGGGGCGGAAACCGTATTGGGGGGGGGGGGGGCTAAGGGAGTTCGATAGCTCAAGTTGGGCTAAGAGTCGCTTGTTAATGACTCTCTCCATTGTTTGGAAAACGATGGAGGTTATGAAGATTGGTCGGTATGAGTGGATGTCAGACTTGAAGGGGCACCATGTCCCTTTTCGAGAGGCGTTATTGACGCAACTTTCCAGGACTTAGGAACAGAGCTGTGGGCGAGAAAATCGTTGACGAGACGAGTGAGAATGGGAGAGATACGGCCAGTACAGGATTTAAGCAATACTGGGTGGAGGCCGTCTGGTCCAGGGCGTTGAGAATTGTTGACACGGGCAAGGGCTTCGAAGGTTTCACTTTGAAGAAGAGAATGTGGTTGCTGGTGTGGCCGTGACTGGCAGAGTTGTGGGTTGGGTGGGACAAAGGTTAGGTGCGGTAGGGTCGACTAATGCTGCAGCCTGAGAAAAGTGGTAAGGGAAGAGCTCTGCTATGTCGTCAAGGTTGGAATAGCGCCTGCCGTGATGTGTGAAGACCGTCGCATGGAACAGCTTTTTATAGCCAAAACATGCTCAAGAGTTTGGGTTGGCAGGTTGCTTTTGCTGCTAGTTGCTGTAGGTAATCGTTATGGGGGATATGGATGAGATGCTTGACTTCGGTAGGTGCTTGGTTAAGATAAGTGGGATTTCGAGTTTTTTGCGCTTTTTTGAATAGCCAGTGTTTACCATCTCATTAAGACTGCACTCTCCTTTGTCATCCATGGAAGGCTGCCGCGCCTCCTGTTGATCCTTAAAACACATTTGTGCTGAATTGCTGATATGTTGAGCGAGAGGTCGTAGGCTTCGTCAGCCGATGGTTGATCAAACACGATAGACCAGGGAGCGAGGTGGATGAGCTGATTGAGATGAGGGGAATCAGTTTTTTAGAACTGATGGAACTTCTTGGCTTGATGATCTCGCTTAGGGGCTGAGCAATGGATATTGGTGAGGAGAGCACTGTAATCACTGTCTTGTAGGGTGGATTTGACTGTGCACCGGTAGGATAAGGTGAGATTACTGGTGCGGGCGAGGTCAAGGAATGTAGCGTTGCCGTTTCGAGAAATGTAGGATGAAGCGTCACGAAGTTGGGTGAGGCCAGCAGTTTCCAGTACGTCTAACAGCATGTCATCGAGTGGATCGGATGAACAGTGCAGAGAACCTGCTGGGATCGATGTGCTGTAGGCTCTCTTGGAGGAGGGCGTACGATTGTTCATGGAGGGAGGGTGGGCAATAGGTAGACACCAGAAGAAGCTTTCCATGTTTGCAAAAGACCTCGACGAAGATGGCTTCTAGACCCGGAGGGGTGAGGTGGTCGAGACGTTCGCAGGGCAGGTGTTTTGGCATGGCGAGGACGGACGCCGCCACCCCCAGTTGAGGGACAGTCTTACTGGAATACAGGGAATTCTGTGAGGTCGATTAATTGCCCATTAATTGCCCACCGAAGACAGGCGTCCAGCCGTGTCTCGCACACAGCGAATATTGTATTCAGGAAAGATTACTTCAGTGCTTTAAGGTCAGGTAGCTTGTTCTTTAGGACGCAAACGTTGGAAAACAAAACGTGATTGGAGTCTGTAGACTCCAATCGCGCACTTTTCGCACGACAACTATGCCAAACGTGGAGTTGTCGTGTGAACGGTGAACGCTGCCAATGTTGTCGCTCGCCGGAAGCGGGCCGGAGAACTACTTGGTAGAGCTGGGGATGATGGTGGGGTATGCAGGGGCCTCCGTGCTGCTTAGGGGATGGGAAGAGGTCATGTCAGGGGTGGGAGCTGACACGCCGCACAGAGCCACTCAATTGGTAACGAGGAGAGGCGTCTATACAAAGCGAGAGATACACCTTCGCACTTCTGGTGGAATAACAAACGTCACATTGGAGAGTGGCGACATTGTCGAACACAGACTGGGAACAGCAGGGGCAGGTGGGACGTGAGCCGGAGTTTGAAGGTACATCACCAGTGATCAGCAATAACAGGATTAGGTGAGGTTTACGGCGAGGGTGACGAGTGAAGAGTGCTGAGTGCTCAGCCAGGAGGTCGCTTCCACGGACGACAATGTTCGATGGTGATGCTGCAGTCAGAAAGTGGCATTCTAGGTGCTTACGGTTTGTCGATGATAGGTGATATTTTATCGAACGGCCAGTAGCCGCCCCGTTAGACAGATCAGGAGACGGAGAGTTGTAAAGGCGTGCCGTCATCTAACCTAACCTCTAAACATTGTGCTGAAGAAATTGACTGGCTAGATCCAACATATCTCATAGAAAACTGACCAGGGGGCTATGTTCGACAAATGTCTTGTTTCTCCTAAAAAGACACGGAAGTGACGATATCGCGTCTGATTGGTTAGAGGCTCAAATGACGAAAGAGGAAACTTTGGTCATTTGAGCCTCTAACCAATCGGACGCAATATCGTCACTTCCATCACTTCCGTTTCTTTTTAGGAGAAACGAAACATTTGTCGAACATAGCCCCCCAGGTGTGTTGAACATACATCTCAGGGGGAAAAGGACGAGCAGGTCAAATGCACCTCCAAACACAGCTTGCACAGCAAACACAGTAACAACATTAGCCTGGAGTTACTGTTAAAGCAACTGGTTTGTAATCGCACTCGTTCTGTAAAGCAATATAGTCTCTGTGCATATTCACATAGCTTGAAAGGCTAACATTCAAACTGTTTGTACTACCGTGTCTGTTCGCTAATACCCGTCAACCGCATCATTGCATATGCTGTTTGTAACGTTTTCGTATCAATTGTTCTATGTAGAGCGAAAACAAATAGTTGCCCACTTGAAATAACTCTCGTGTGAATAAATTACCTGTGATTGTCGTCCAGTGGTGCGCACATCACAATAAAGCTAACATTCAAACTGATTGTACTACCGTGTCTGTTCGCCAACGTTACTAGAACTCTCAGTTGGGAAACTTGCCGTTGAAACCTGGGCCGCAGGCGTCCACCGAGACCGAGCTAAATGCGACAACAGCGCCACTCTGTATCATTTGTCTTAACTGTGGTCGCCTTGAGCTTTTAGAAAGCATGTTTTTGCGTAAAATCTAACGGAAAAAACTCTTTTTGTAGTAACTTTTATTGGAGTTTAGTACGAAATGGGGGGCGCGTGTTGTTTTCTAAAATCTTTAGTTCGCAAGGTTTTGCAGTATAATTAATATTGTTTTTATACAACCCTGCCGCAACGAGGATTTCAGGTAGCGCGTCCTGAGTTAGGTGCATATTAATCACGGTAGTAAACCGCGGCGCGTCCGCTTGGGAGTCTGGGGCGGTACCTCGAAGCCCCTTCCACAGTATCTGTTCTGGCCCCAAAATGGCCGATTACAACGAAAAAAATGGAAGTCACGTGCAGTTCCTGGACTGGCCGCTGCGGGAGAAGTGGCGGCGTTGTGTTTGCCATTAGCTCGGTTCTCGTGGACGGATCGGTGCCACTTTTTCAGAGCAGTCTCTATGGCAGTTTCCCAACTGAGTGGTTCTAGTAACGTTGCTGTTCGCTAATACCCGTCAACCGGATCGTTGCATGTGCTGTTTGTAACGTTTTCGTATCAATTGTTCTATGTAGAGCGAAAACAAATAGTTGCCCACTTGAAATAACTCTCGTGTGAATAAATTACCTGTGATTGTCGTCCAGTGGTGCGCACGTCACAATAAAGCTAAAGCGAAAACGCAACGCAAGCGGACGCGAGAAGCCGGTAAACAAAATGCCATGGGGGCCGCCATTTTGAAAAGCAAAACAATAAAAACGAACCATAAAAAGTGATTAGTTACCCCATCCGTTGTGAGAGAGCGCTTTTACGAGTTTAAATATTTGTTTGAAGAACTTTCGCTCTTTTAAATTATTTGGTTATCATTATAATTTAGATTGTGTTAATAATATATTATGAGTTTAGTTCTGCAATGTACTTTTACTCACACAAGGCCCTCGATCACGTGGTTTGTGATTACCACAGGCTTATTCCACAGTGGGCACACTGTGTACATGATGAACTGTGCGTGCAACGCTCTTCGAGTGCGATGCATTCTGGGAGAGAACTCGAACGGTGCTAGGAAGGCGAAACCCTCTCGCGCGTTGGCCACGACGTCACGGGAACGATGGGACGCTATTGGATGCGGAGGTGGCGGTGGGATATATGAATCCCTTTGAGGGGCATTTGCCGCTGCCTTCTTGACCTGTAACTTACGAAGTAGTTTTGGTTGGCCATGTTTCTCTTCTGGTTCTGCGCCAAAAGTTATCCAAGACAAAAAAAAAAAAAAGAAGCAACATCACCTAATTTTTGCATAGAACGCGCAATCATCTGCAAATCTGTTTTTTTTATATTTATTTATATATCGCCAAACAACCTTTTAATAATTATCTTTCTCTCTTTTCTTTTTTTCCTTGTTTTTAGGGCGCCTGCTGGAACGAGATGGCTCGAGGGCCCGTGCACATATTCGGTGGCGCACGAGCTCTCGCGTCTGTATCTCGTTATCGCTGCTGCAGACGAATGATTATTCCCGTTGTGAGCACCAAACATTCACAATTTGGAAACCAGCCCATCGTTTCTCGGCGGTTACGAACGACCGAGTACAAGGAGGGCCATACGCCGACCAGTATGTCAACATCCGCAAAACGGAAGCGCTCTCCCGGCCCTCAAGGTCTGCGGAAGCCCACCACTGTCGCCCAGCTCAGGACGTACTTCAGGCATCATTCCCTGGACCTAGCGACGCCATGCTCGGCCCCGGGGGGATCTACGAGGACGAGATCAAACAAGGCGTCTCACTGCTGGGTCGTCGAGAACCTCAAGATATGGAACAGCGTATTGTGCTCATTCGGCGTGGAACTCCGGGAGAATGTTCCTGGCAGTTTGACGCTGCGAACGTTCGGCACCTGGAATCCAAGCGCGACCAGCTATCGCACCGTCTGCGCCTTCCTCGTGGCAAGGCTCATTAACAACCACCGCTGCGTGCAGTGTGTCTATCTCGACTACAGGGGCGGACTATTTGGCGATAAGAATGTGGTGCTGAGCCGGCTCCGCCTCAACGCTGGTATCCGAGAGATCGACGTGAGCGGACTTCTCATCTGCGACGCCGAATTAAACGCGCTGGTTCGCGCTGCATGCAAGGGGCTCCCGTGTTCCTCAGCCTGGGCGATGTTGCCTTCGGTCGCTTCGAAATTGCGGCGTTGTCCAAGGCCATCACGACCTACGTCGAGACTCACTGACGTCCACCTTCGCGAGAACGGAATGGAGGGCGGTGCCATTATCGAGCTGATGGAGGCTCTCGAGACATCGGCCGTCAAGTCCCTCAGTATAGAATTCAACATGGTCGGCATTAGAGGAGCCCAACGCTTCGCCGAGTTGCTCAAGAAAAACAAGACGCTGTCGAGGGTGAGCCTGTTCAACGCCAAGCTGAAGGACGAAGGCGCCGTGGCCATCGCCGGCGCCCTCGCAACGAACGACACGCTTCAGCACTTGAATATGGGCGGCAATTCGATCGGCCTCACGGGAGCCAAAGCCTTGGCCTCATCGCTCGAAGCGAACAGTTCCCTGCTTAGTCTCAATCTTCGAGATAACAACCTGGGAACCTGCGGCGCCATCTCCCTCGCCGACGTGCTTCCGCGGAACCGGACGCCTGCAGGAGCTGTGTCTGTGCAAGAACTCAATCGGCGACGAGGGCGTCGTTGCCATCGCAGACTCCCTCGTGGCAAACCAGACGCTGCGTGCCCTCTCGATCGAGGCGAACTATTTCGGCGATAGCGGCGTCGCCGCGCTAGCGCGTCTTCTGTCTTCCAATGGAACGCTCGTCAAACTGCACGCGGAGCAAAAGATTAGCCTGAACGACGCCACGCAGTTCGACGCCACGCAGTTCGACGCGTTTGCAGAGGCCCTCGCGGCAAACCGGCGTCTGGAAGACATCCAGCTGTCCCTGTGGGGCTCCACCGCGATCCAGGGACTCTCAAGAGCACTGCGGCTCAACGCGACGCTGCGTCATCTCTCCGTAACGTGCGTGAAAGACCTTAGTCCCCTCCTTGGCTCCCTGGAGGTCAACAAGTCGATCGAGGTCCTCAAGCTGGACGTCGTCCTGAATGCGGACGAAGGCGAGGCGCTCTTGAATCTCCTCAAGAAGACTACCACCATCCGCTCGGTGGTGATACTGCGCATGACGCGGAGCGCCTGCCTGGTCCCCCTCGTGCAGGCACTGTCTGCAAACACGAGCGTCCGGGAATTCAGAGCTAGCTCGCACCACATGGAAACCGACCTGTGCAAGGCGATGGCCGAGATGTTCTCCCTTAACTGCACGCTCAACAGCTTAATCCTGGACGAGGTTTGGACCTACGAGTCGCACCTCGAGGAGCTGGCCAACAGTCTGGAGTACAACGTGTCCTTGCTCCAACTCGTGATGGGGGACCCGGTTCCCAGCACCGGCGGCTACAGGATCAGTTCTCTTCTGCGGAGAAACTGGTCCTTAATGAACCTGGCGGTGGAGTTCGCACTCAAACACGTTGCGAACAAGCGAGCGGCGGAAGCCTTTCAAGTGTTCAGGCAGGGCGGATTCTTTGTCAAGCAGCTCAAGAAGGCGACCAAGGAGTCGGCCCATCTTTCGGCAGAAACGCTGATTAGGGGGCCGACAACTACATTCTACACAATTTCCTCATTATCGCCCGTGTCGTCAAACAAAGGCTGATCTGCTCGAAGCCACGGTGGAAGAAGCACTCGACGACGTTTGACCAACTGAACACGTACTGTTTGTTAGAGATTTTTTCCTACCTGAAAATGTCCGATATCAAGTGCTGATTGGGTTTTTTGTTTTCGAGGCGCGTCTGACTGGTTTGAGATTGACAAGGGCGTTTGTATTCTTTGTAACATTTTATGTAACCAATATCTTGATTCTATAGTTAGAAGAGGGAAATCATTTGGCCGATGGTGTTCGAAATGTTTTGGTCTTTTATCTTCTACCTGTTATCTTGTACCTTTTATCTTGTACCTGGATTTATTTCATTGATATAAAAATATGGCGAAGTCATTGATGCATTGGGAGTCCTCAGTTTTGTCTGCCGAAGTATTTTTGAAGCTATTGTTGCCGATTCTCTAGTGCTTGTGTAAAGGTGATGAAATAACTGCACGTTGCATAACTTGATCTGTTCAATCTTTAGAATCTTTATAGTTCATTAATAATTCATGTGAGCGCGCATGAGATTATCCTTATCTCCGGATAATAGACCGATATCACTGGGTCCTTCACGCATGCGCGCGCCCGAGTAGCCTCAGCCAACAGCGTCTCCGCAATCCAGACGGAGCGTCTGCTCTGATCTTGATGAACACTGGCTTGAGCACCGCGCCAGAGATATATCTGCTTCAACGCGTTCATAAGATTAGCGAGTTTTAGTATTGCGTCCCAGGTGAAAATTTGTAACTGGGACCAGTTGGGAATCTAACTGGTTTCAAGTGGTCCAAACTGGTTTCAAGTGGTCCAAACTGGTCTCAACTGGTCCCAGTTGGGAAAGTAACTGGTTTCAATTCCAGTTCAACTGGTCCCAGTTAGAAGTCAACTGGTCCCAGTTGGAGGTTTTAATTCCAGGTCAACTGGTCCCAGTTAGAAGAGAACTGGTTTCAATTCCAGGTCAACTGGGACCAGTTGCCTTGAACTTGTACCCCAGATAGTCAACTGGGACCATTTGATTTGAACTGCTCCCTAGCTGTTAGAGCCATGTGGCACCATTTAATCCGAGCTAGTACCAACTAAGCTTTCAATTGAAACTAATTTCTTGATCTGTGCAGCTGGTTGGCATTGAGCTTGTCCCCAGTAAGGTGCCATTTTGGTCAACATTCAAATTGATTTATAAAGGGGGAAAAATGAAATGATCTCTGCCGCTTGGTAAAAGTGGAATTCAAGGTCAAGTTATTGAATCGCCAGCTTTAATTAGCTCGGATCATCACACGTATAAAGCCAAAGGCTATCTTCAGACCTTTGTAGCACAGGTTCAGTGCACTTTAAACCTAAAACAAAATGTATTATTAAATAGACAGTACATGTGTTAATCATGTTGCAGACATGTTGCAATCGAAATTTTATTGTATGCATCCAAAAGATAAGCACTGCAAGTACATAAACAAGACAACAAACGTTTTGAATAAACTAACAAAGAACTTTGATTAAAAGATCCTGGCAGATCTGTACTTTCACAGTGGAAGTCAACAAAGAAATAGGGGCATTAGAATTAAAGAGCAGGAACATGGTTTGTACAATGGACCTGCTGTCACAGTGTGAGCAAATGCATTTGGACAAGAAAGCCAAATCATGGGTGCTATATCATGGTTTCTCAAATAACTTGCAACAGGTGGCACTATTTGTGCCACCTGTTGCAAGTTATATATATATGCAAGTGCTAACACAACAAGAGGACCTGGCACATCTCAGCAAGGGCCGAAGATTCATTTAGATGTGCAACCGAAATATCAGTTTGCCGGATCTCTACTTAATTCCCCTGCAGTTTGCTAGGGAGGGGAACCTTCTTTTTCCTTCAAGACGAGGTATCTACCGTTGACACTAGTGTCACCACGAACTGCCCAGTTAAGTTTTATTATGAGGTAATACCTACCGTAAAATATCGGGCAAGCGTGCACTCAAAATTTAGAGATAATCGCGAAAAAAATAGGGAATGGGCACTTGTCCGGTCATCAATCTTGCATATAAATGTACTGTGCATATTTTCAGAGATCTTACAAACTTGGAAATGGGCACTTGGTGTGGAATGGGCGGATGTGCATTATTCTATGGTAATGCTACCTGCATGCACCCCTACTACCCACAGCACTTGTTACGAAAAATTTTAGATGAAAAGATCTCCTAATAGAAAATTCTTAAGATCTAAAACAGTTAACAAGGTTGCAAAAAAAAGAAGTTTCCTGTACATTCGAGCCAGAGGCACCCGACAGCGCTGGCATCGATCTCAATAACCTTCTTGGATGACCACTTTTCAACTTTTTTTTATGTGAGTGGTGCCAAATGAGGGAGAGGAAACATAGTCCCTAGACACTATGAAGACTCTCTTTATGTCACTGCAACTCACTGAGACAATGTGCTGAATCTTTGCACACACATTGTTCGGCAGCTTTACTGCCGTGCAGTCGGTCCTGTGTGGCCTCTGGTACTGCTCGCTGTGGAACACACGTCCAGAGATGCATACTCTGTCATGTTCCACAACAGGGCCTGTGATCTGCTCAGCAACTTGCCTCTCAACCAACCTAAGCAAATGTCCTTCCACAAGTCTTGACTCGCCAAGGACCGTAGTAGCACAAGATGTTACAGCAACGTTGCTGCGATGTGGCTAATGTTGTGCAACGTTATGCAATGTGTAACAATGTAACAACGATATTGCAAAAAAACATTATTTCGAAACATGAACACAACGTTGGACAAGTGAGATGCAACGTTACACCACTTTTATGTATGTTACTGAAATGTTGCTGCAGAAATGTTAGGGCAATATAATCCAGAAACAAAAGAGCCTATGTTTCAAAGGTAACATTAAGGCTGCGGTCCCACGGCGGCCATCTTGAACAAGGCGTTAGTTCAACCAATAGATGGCGACACGCACCCGTGGGGTGGCCGAAACATTGGTTCACGGTGGGATGGCTCGAGCACCATCACGTTCCCCTCGTGGCCTTGCTCGCGCCGCTGCCAGCTGTGCTCAGCTGGCTCAACAGCGTGGCCCAGCAAACTCATGTATGCGAGAATGTCAGGCTTTGTTATATAGGGAGATGCGGTTCGGCGGTTGTCGACGGGCTTTCGCAATAAATCTTACCAAGAAGGAATCAATTGTTGATTGACGTGTCAATATTCTGTCAATGAAAAATTCTTCTGCAGGAATGCACGCTCAGTAGACTCAATCTTCCAAGACACCAGTGGAAGCGGACGTCTAGTAAACTGCTTCGCGATTTACGGTACTTACCTCGCCATTATAATGACGACCGAAAAGTGACATAACGAAATATTGTGTTTCATGGGATCCGGAAGATTTTGTAAAGGTTGTTACATTATAGTTCCCAGAAAACAAACGCCGTTGCAATATTTTCGAAAGTACCGATATAATGTTGTAAGTACAGCTTCGGAGGAGTATGATGAAAACCATCAGAATAAATAGGAAGACGTTTATTTGCAATGAACACGCTATGAATGAACGGCGTTTAGCGACGGCAAGTTGTGAGCGTATGGGAATTTATAAGTTCACGTGATTGCTAACTATGGACATGCGGACAATGACGACCTGTTTTGTCGGGAGATGGAGTAGCGGTGATGACCTGATATCGGACGAATCGTGGCAGACGAACAAGCAAGTTTCTTCTCAGCGAATGGTAAGCGTCCAGGGTCAAGCACAGCACGTGGCTACCGACGTTGTCGACGTTTCGAACACTTACCACTTTCGACAAAAGTGCTGGCACATCAGCTAACTTTGTGGAAAGAGTCGAAGGCTTCCTCGAGTCCAGCGCCATCATGAACTGTAACTGAAAACGATCCACTCTTCACTCTGTGGGTGGCGAAACGTATCCGCATCTGCGGAGTCATGGTCGATGCGTACTCTAAGTGGTTGGAAGTTTACACGATGCCTGCCACGACGTAAAAACGCGTCATAGACGTTCTACGCTCTCTTTTCCCTACTTTTTGCCCTATCAAAAATACTTTTCTCTGATAACGCGCCAAATCTTGCTTCAAATAAAATAAACAAGCCCCCCCCCCCCCCCAAAAAAAATGGCATCAGGCATTACATTAGTGCACCATACCATCCTGCAACTAACGGGCAAGCAGAACAGTGGGTGTGCGAAACGAAAAAAGCCCTCTCAATTGGAGCTTACGGAAGAAGCAGTTCAGTGAAGAATCGCCAGGTTCTTGTTCCAGCAGCACGCGACGGTCTCATCTTACACGGTAACAACACCCGCCGAAACAATGTTCGGCGGACGAAGAGCCACACCGCTCGATCTCATGTATACTATGGCCTATGAATGAAGATCGAGAGACTCCCAGATCGGGAGTAATGGCAGATTATTCGGTCGGACAACTTGTGTACGTGAGGAATTTCAGCGGAAGTCGGGCCTTCCATGTAAAACTTGAGTAAAAAGGCTCTATGTTGGTTGACAAGAAGGTGTCATCCCTCTGAAGACGTTGGATATCAATGCCCTTGAGTGTAAATATAACGAAATCACAAAACTCTCTTTGTGTATTGTGTAACTGCCCTTGTATTTGGTAGTAGAGGCTATGGTGGTGATTTGGACCTTTCACACCAGGCTCCTATTTCTTATTTTTCGCCTCATACTCCTTTGCGGTTTCAGTAGTCTTCAAGAATCTTTTGGAACGGGGACAATTTACGTCAATGAGGCCATTTGTTCCAAGTAGTCAATCAGGGAATGCTGCTAGAAATCCGTCCTTTATATTAACGAATAAGCCGCACTTCTGCACATTGCAGTTTTCCTGTTCCACGTACAGTTGTAAAGCAGCATCCTCATTGATTCTACCATATTCTGTTGCGGGTGAAGAAAGGTCTTTGGGTACACGATACTTGAAACAAGTCTGGCACTGTACGTTGTGGTTCGACACCCACTAATATCGTCGTCCTTATAGAGCCTGATAATTTAATCATTACTTCGTCACCTCATATTGCTCTTCATCAACAGTAAGTACAATAGGCTACCGCCATATTACAATTCAAGAATTGAAAAATTGAGTCGTTCAGTCCTTCAATATGTTTATTAATTATATAATGTTATTACGTTACATTACCTCGAGACGATCGACGTCCATCGTCGATCTTCAAATACTTATATAAGGGGGGGGAGGGGGGGGCGATCGGTGGCCGAGTGCATGTCTAGCCATAGCCTCCTCTATACGGAGAAAGCCTGGCACATCGACGGCGGAGCCATAGGGCGAGCGGCCGCAGAAAAAAGGAGAGGAGAAGCGCGCGAAGCGGTGACCAATATGGTAGCGCAGAGCAGAAAGGGCAGAGATAGACTGCGAGCGCTTGGGTCATGAGCGGCCGCTCCCCGAACCACGTTTGTTTTTGTGTTTTCGTCACCGTCGTTTTCGTACTCCGGGAGAAACGGCTGCGGCGACGGCGGCGATTCGAAAGGGCGCTGGCAACAATGCACGATGCCGGCGGCGTCGGCAGAGTTGTCGGTGTGCCAGCGGAGTGCGCCGTCGTCGGACCATCGTGTCGTGCCGCGGAAGAACCAAACAGTTTTGACTGAGTAGTTTCGACGCCCAGGTGCCGAGGACCGTCATTTCAGTGGGAGTGTCCGATTAGCCACATTTGGAACGTCGCGTGTATGAGCTTCAACTGGACTACAGGCGCAACAATGTAAACAGTTCGTAAAGTAGTAGTAAAAATGTTTATTGTGGACGCTGCTACCGCTCGAGCCTCCGTTGAGTAAGCGACGAAGACTGATAAGGTATGCTAATTACAAAAGTGAACACGTAAATGACAGGTGCAGACATCTACACTGTGTGCATGTCTGTCCGTGTCCTTCACGTTTTATTTTTTCGTCCTTAGCACTAAAACGCGAGTTGCTCTCGTTTCTCACGGAAGCTAAAGTTGCGTATCATATTACTTGGTTTCACCTCATGTGCGAGCGAAACCAAAGCTAGAAGCGCGAGCCCAGCGCTTTTTGCGTTACTGCATCGCACGCACGCTCGAGCAAAGCAGCAATGCACAAAGCGTCGGTCTCGCGCTTCTATATTCGTTTAGTCCTATGTGGGAGCGAAGGCGAAGCTATAAGCATGAGAGGATAGCCCGAGGAAAATCATTAACTGGATAAGCGCGCGTGCAAAGCAGCGAACGTATGAGTGCTCGGCTCGCACGCCTAGCACTGCCTTCGCTCGCACGTAAGATCAAACGAAGTATATCTTTGACTTCGTTCAAACCTAAGGTGAAACGAAGTATATGGCCCATGAATCGCCGAACGCTCCAAGCACCAGATACCGACCTTTCCGGGCAGTTCGTCGCACAACCTCCAACGCAAACGAAAGCGACGACCGACCGCTGCGGAGATGCGGACGCAGGGACGGCGAAGAAGAAGGGTTGACGTTGACTTTCTCTTCTCCGCGATTCCGAAAAAAAAAAAGAGGAAAAAAACAAAAAGTCTGTTTCTGCGTTTGGCCGCTCGCTCTTGTGTGGCGCTAGCAGTCTAGCTTCCCTCCGCTCTTGATTCCCCGCCCCTCCTCTCCTACTTTCGGCGGCCACTTTTTTTCGCGACGTGCCAGGCTTTCTCCGTATAGAGGAGGCTATGGTCTAGCGCACACCAGCTCGGAACACGTGGAGCGAAAGCTCGCGCTGCAGAATCCACCCCGCCCCTGCCCGTTTCGATGTGGAAGAGCATCATACCGGCGTATGGTCGTGTATCACTACTGCGTGGTGCACGTTAAAGACCCCAGGTTTGCGGTTGTACCGCACTGGCTAAATTGCTCATGTACACCTGAGACACCAGACGCCCACTAAGGCAGACTAACTTCCGGCTGTATAAACATACACACAACAATTTGCAATTAGACGCACAATCACAAAGACACAGCGTGTCACCTCTTTTTTTACCGTCTTTTTTTAACCAGCGCAAGCTCGCGCGTTCTCTCTTTTGAGACGGTTAGAACTAACGTTGATTAGAAACAGTCGCACATAAAACCCGCGTTTCTCCTACCCGGCCGCTTCCTCCTCTCATTATGTGTAGGTGGTTAAAACTAAATAAGCTATAATAATGGTGTATTATTCATATTTAGTTTCAGTTTCAGTCAGGGGAAAGGAGGTTCGCGGGAAGTAGGGCCAATAAATGAGCTGCGCTTAGAGTATCGGCACTCTCTTTTTCGACAGTGTTGTGGACGCCGCCATTTTGGTGCTTGTGCAGAGCCAACGGTAGAGCAGGCGCAACTGCCGATCGTCATGATTCAAAATTGCGACTTCCTCAGCATTAGATTCGGTGTTAGGAAGCTCATGTAATATTGCTTTGCTTTGTCGCAAACTGTTTAATGTGGAGGACGGAAAAGCGTTTCTTGTGATTTCAGATACAGCTTCAAATAACTGGACACCATGATTTTAAGCCACAATATGGCCAAGTGTCGCTACTCTGAAGCGTAGCTTATTTAATGACACTATTCATGCCCTTGTTCAAGAAGCTTGTAATACCTGGAGGGTCCATGACGTGAGCCCTGTGGATTCCACAAGCCACTACCTTTTGACACCTGCCTCTTCCTCATTGTTCCCGCTAGTGCCAGTAAATTAGCTATGCTTCAGAGTAACGACACTTGGCCATATTGTGGCTTACAATCATGGTTGCCAGTTATCCGAAGCTTTATCTAAAATCACAGGAAACGCTTTTCCGTCCTCCACGAATGTTTAAACAACCCGCGACAGAGCCTAGCAATATTGTATCAGCTTCCTAGCACCGCATCTAATGCAGAGGATGTTGCACTTTTGGATCATGACGATCGGCAGTTGTGTTTGCTCTGCGCAAGACCCAAAATGGCGGCGCCCAAAACAATTTTGGGGAACGGAGTGCCGATACTTTAAACGCAGCTCATTTAGTGACTCTAGGCATGAAGTGAACTCGGGTGTATTCTTTCCCTCTTCGTCTTTATCGTTTATTGATTTCAATTATATCGAATAATGAACACTTTATATCACGCTACGCTTGTGTAATTATTTCTCTTAGATTTATTAACCTGACCCAGTACTTAAACCGTTCATTTATCGATAGTAAATCTTCAAATATATTTTCTAAATGTGAAGGTGAAACGACACGGAGATTGATGATGATACAGACGCCAACGCCGCCCTCGAAAATTGTTTGAACTTGGAAATCAGCAGTTTTGTCTGCCATCCGCCAGGTAGCACAACAAAACACCCAAACAGTTTTTAATTGTTTTTAAAATTAGCTAAGCTCTACAACTATCAAGAAACCAAAGCAAGATCATTGGGAAAATCTAATACATCGCAATGTATATCTATTCCATAGAATAAATGTTATTAGATGCCAATAAATCTGTTTGATGTCCAAAAAAGATGTGCGTCAAAAACAGGTAAGTTTGAAGGGCTCCCGGAGCGTTATGACTTTGAAAATAAAAAAAGCCACCGTCCACCTCTTGGGCAACTATTGTAGTTCTAAATGTTCTAAACGATTTTACCATGGTTTAATTATTTACTCAGCGGCATTTGAATTACGATGACTCGAAGCACAAAAAAGTGCTACGTTTGATATAGAATATCTAAACAAAAAAATATTACACAACATTAATTTTTTTCTGCATATTACCAAATATAATCACTACATCTGTAGCTAATTTCATTGCCCTAGCGCTTGCCATTAAAAGTATATTTGTGCTGAAAAATGTCAATTTTAGGGCAATATTTGGAGAGCTGTAAAAAACAAAGTAGTGCAAATACCAAAAAAGTATACCGTTACATTCTGCTCCGACATCATCTTAACAAAACTGCTCTATTGGAACCGTGTTATCTTTAATGAATCGTTCGTAAAACATGAACCAGCGGAGCAAGTGAGGGTCCGCGCCATCATATTCACAACGCTACAAATGCGCATGAACAGTATAAACCAATACATACATAATATCAAATGAAAGAGGATTGCATTGCCTTTCGAATGACATCAATCCCACAAAACAGTGCTTAAAAGGAGATGAGTAATGACCTACCAAAAGTACCTAAACTGCCACATTCAGTGGGACCGTGGCCTTAAGGAGATGCATCTGTGATAACTTATAAAATGGAGCCTGGCCCCATTTTATAAGTTTTATAGCTTATAAAATATTTTTTTTATTTGATAACTTATAAAATGGGTCCCGGCCTTCCCCCCCCCCCCCCCCGCGAAATCTTTCACTTTGCTGGGGCCTCCACACCTCCCTCCCCTTATACAGCCTTTTGTCATAGGCAGCCCAGCCCCCCCCTCCCTCCCTCCCGCCCCCCCCCCCTTCCCTTCCCCTACCGAAACAAAAATCCTGGCTACGTGCAGGGTTGCCAGATAGCTCCTAGCTGATATAGCCAAATGTCTAGTCAGTGTAGCCCAAAAGTAGCCAAAAGTCAAATATTTGCATAGCCCAAAAGTAGCCAAAACTTCGATATTGCGTTTACAAGCTGAAGGCGAAAGCTCTGCTTTTGTATACGTTTAGATGGGAAATAGTATGCAAAATCAAAGTATTAAGAGATCCAGAAAACAGTTTCATTTCAAATAATAAAACAAAAAGCACATGTGGACACATTTGGACAGTCTTATGCATAAACAATATTATTAGGCAGCATTCTTTGCAACACTCTTGCCTCCCAAAAAAAAAAAAAACTTCACTTGAAGTATGCTTTTCAGGGTTTCTTGAGACATCCTACAGTATAGACCTTTTCTGTGTACTCCCGTCCCCAGCCACCTAATAGGCGTATCCGGTATGGTCGACGAAAAAATAATCCAACGTTTCAACCTGCAAATAGTAAAAAATAAAGGGGAGGCAAAACGAGAAAGTGTGACGGTTACGCTTATATCATAAATGCCTTCTATTGGCGTGGCAAAGGCAAAACAATGTTGTCGCCCATACTGGAAGTGACGTCAATTCAAGATGGCGGCACACTTGCAGAAAAGGTCTTAGAAAGAGGACAATTTCGCGGATATCGTGCAAAAATTGGACATAGCCCAAAAATAGCCGCATAGCCAACCGCCAAATTTCGCCGCCAAACCTATCACCAGGTAGCCCAATTTGGCTATTAATAGCCCAATCTGGTAACCCTGGCTACGTGCCTGCCTCAAGAGTAGGGGTGACCACCTTTCTGCTAGCGAAATGCGGGACACGCGGGGCGGGGCGGGGCGGGAGGGGGGGGAGAGAGAGGGGGGAGGAGGGAGGGAGGGAGGGGAGTGGTCAAGGAAATTTATGAACACGGACACTGCAAGAACGACGGTCGCTTCCCGCAATGCTTGGATAGAAAATGGCGTACCATTGCGATTACCAGCGACCTCCGCGCTTTCCCGTGCGCCGTTGTTCGGCAGCACCATGAGTTTCAGAGTGAATTCCTCGCGGGACACGAGCCCTCAATGCGTGGACAATGCCGTGAGTCGCGGGACGGGTGGTCACCCTACTCAAGAGTAGGAAGCCGACATAGATAAAAATGAACCATTTAAAACTACAATTGCAAACATGGCCTACAATATCATTAATTAGTAAGATAATCAGGAGATTTTGGTTAATTAGTCACCAGACTGTGGCAGTTACCCTCCTATCTAATGTCCGCTGAGCCAACCAAGCACATAGTGAAAATGGCATCCACATAACTGTGTAAAGGGCTGCATTGAATGGATGTAGCAGTATTATATGACTCGCCTGGTTTGGTTTTACTGAAGTAATTTCTAAATTAACTCATGAATAATTAAACAAAATGGACGGAACATGGCCTTCCAGTAATCAGAAATAGTAAATGCAACACACAGTTTTCCTAATTGCCACTTCACTTTTGGTAGAGCTACACCAGCATGCAGCACGAGCAAGCTCAAAAGCTTTCGAATGCCCCCACTGAGCGAGCGCCCACGAAGCAGGATGCACGCATCACATGCCATTTCACTCGCTCATGTCCAAATGGCCGTCTCACATCGCAAAGCTGCGGTCTCGTGGCTGTAGCCTTCGCTGCACTATTTAAGGGTGAATGGAGAGTGTTGCAGGAATAGGTGTCACCTGGTGTACCCATCTTATTCCTCACATGATGTAGGTCTCTTGGCAGGCACCATTGTTTTTGTTTCTGTAATTGTAACTGTGATTGTAATTTATTTGCACAAGGAGTTGACGTGAATGCGACGACGTGCGAGGCAGGAAGGTGATAACCCTTACGCATATGCGCCTGCTAGCAGGCCGCCCCCTGCAGTGTAGAAGACAGGGAGAGGGGGGACTCAGTAAAAGAAAACAAAACAAGCACACACAGCAACAAGAAAAATAATGGTGCAAGTCACTGGTCGTCAGGAGCTCGAAGCCAGTTGGCGAGAGAAGAGCTCGCACAGCTCCCTAGACTCGTCACTTGATCCAGGTAGAGGGCTTCAAGCGGCTTGAGGAATTGTTAGGAAATCCCTGATGGCTGCAGGGAGCAGGGATTTGCAGTGACGGGTGATCTTCCCGCGGAGAGGCTCAGGTTGCCCAGTTCCTTTGCTTGTTCACACCGCGGTAGGGTGACCAGACGTCCCGTTTTGGCCGGGACAGTCCCGTTTTTGAGGTCCGTTTCTGCCATCCCGTCTTTTTGTCCCAATAAAGAATCATGTCCCGTTTTCGCAGGAGTACATAGTTTCGAAATTGGCACCAAGCGAGTTGAAGCAAACCGAAACTATGCCTACTCGTTACAAGTATATTTGACAAAAATAACCGTAGGTACTTTAAAATATGAGTTAAGCTTAGCACGTGCACCTCGACTGGAAATGGCTATACGCACGACGCGAAACTTGGTGGGTCTCGTATAAAACAAATAATTACAAAAAGCGTTCAATTTGCAATAAAAGAAATGAAAAAAGGTAGCGTAGCTTAGTGGAAAGGTACCTGCTTCATACGCAGCGGACCCAGGTTCGATCACACAGAGTGTGCCTTACTTTTTTTGATTTTTTTTTTCGAGCATTTGGCGATATTTACATTTCTTTTTTACAATTAACACTTAAAAAACAAACAAAAAACGAATGTTGTCGACGAAACTTTGCTGAGCTCAATAGTATGGGACTCCCTTTCCGGCGGCTTGGGTTAGCTTGGGTTGCTGGTTGTACGGTGGGGCCAAGTGGGTTAATAGTTTTGTAACGAGCAGCCGCATACTGTCGCCGAGAAGCGGCGTGAACGCAGGCGGGGGATATTTACCCAGAGAGTAAAATTTAGTGCAATATGATGACGTTTTGAAATAACAGCAGTTATTTCATTAAATTTTTCTCCCAATCTCAATCTCTAATACAATCCCCCCCCCTCCTCGTTGGGATGTCCCGTTTTCTACCTTGAGGAATATGGTCACCCTACAGCGCGAAACACATGTACGACGAAACCGTCCGATCCGACGTCCGATCAGGCAATACGACGGTCGGAGGCGAGGGTTTTCAACGCTCTCCGGTGCTACGAATACCCTCGCCCCCCAAGGTCATTCCGGCAGTTCGCACGTCAGATCGGACGGTTTCGTCGTACATGTGTTTCGCGCTGTGAGCGCAAAACACATGTACGACGCGGAGTCAACGGGATCCCGGAAAGCGGTCCATCGAGCATCCGGCACAGTGCGCGCATCCGTGAGGCCCGTCGCCTCTCACTGGTGGGGTCGCCGACCAAGGGCAGCCAGACGTGCATCGTACGAGCCGTCCGCTGTGCCACAGATGATCCGTGTCGCACGGCGCTGCACACTTTCGAGCCGTTCCCAGGGGTGCTGCTGGGACGGGGACCCAGGTCGCCGAGCAAAAGTAGGGAAGTACGAGGGCAGTGTAGAGCACTCGCAGAGCTTCCGTTCTACACAGTTTCGTCACCCGTGATATGAATTCATTACTCAGATATCTGAAGCGCCTATCAAAGAGCATGCACTCACAAACCGGAGTTTTTAACCTTCTGATGATGAAAAGGTTGTACGCGGTCCACTTCGTCTGCTCTCAATCGGTATAATCGGAAAACGGGAAAAACACGGCTGCCATTTTGTGAAGGGTGCCTGCCGTCGACCAACGTTCACTGACACCACCAAACTGACCAAACTACAACCTAACTGTTCATTATTGGCTAAAGTGCTAAGGTGATCAAAAACAATTTTATACTTCAAAATTGTACTTGTTATTTGGTAGTATATGCAATAAAATTATTTATTTTTGTTCAATTGACTCCGTAAGTGTGACGTCATGGGTCCAAACAAACCGTTGCTGGTCGTTGTTATGGACAAATACATGTGGCTCGGTTTAGCTACAAAAACCCGACCGCTCAAAAATCAGGAGTAGGATTTAGACTTCTAAAAATCAGCAGATATAGAAAGCTTGAATGCCATATATGTTTACGACAGAAGTGTGCCGGTAATCGCTCGTTTCTGGAAATATTTACGACTGCAACTTCCGGTCCTCAGGATGCCTGCAGCAGACGACGAATGCAAGAAGTATGCCGTCTGCCGCACGCCAGCCGGCCAAGTGGGGCCGTCGTTTGAATCGTGTGAATAAAGACGATATTCTGACATCGCATTTGTTTGAAATATAATGCGAAATATGGTTTATCGAAAGTCCGGGCGTCGATCGAGATGATAGTTTGCTGAAAGATCGCATTGCACTCCATGAGAGAAAAGCACTTCAGGCGAGCGGCTGAGATTCCAAACATTGTTTGCGGACTCGCGCTATGCGAGGGTGCTTCGTATACCTGGTTGTAACCATCGCGCGGAGAAATATTCTTGCAGTTTCTTCAGATTTCCGCAAGACCCTGAGCGCGAAAGAACTGGATAAAAAACATAAGGTGAGTCTATTACAGATTGTACTTCGCATCGCGGGTTCGATGAAGATCTTCACCACAAAAGAGCACATCCACTGAATTTGATGTATACCAAGGGAAAAAGAAAAAGCAAAATACTGCGAAATCGCGATAGACATGCAATTCTTTAACAACCTCACAACCACAATAATAATAGTAACGAAACGACTTACCTCGACGGCGTACGATTTGTTTCTCATGCTGGCCTGCACTACGCCGGTAATGCACTTCAGGTCGTCGTCGTAACTGATCTGCATGACGTGGTTTGATTTTACTACATTTTCACCTAACTAAACCGAATTGTTCAGAGAAAAAAACGCACATTGCGGAGGCCTTTACGGCCATGGTGATGCACTTGTTTTTGTCGCTCGTTTATCGACGCAATGGACCTTTTCCGAGAAGCGTTCTGCGCACGCGCGAGCGCCCGATGCCAAGCGGCGGAAATTGGCACCAAAAATCGAGGAAATTCGGAAGGAGGCTGTAGATCAGCGAGTAGCAAACGTAATTGCAGCATACATATAATTGTGTTACGCAAAAAAAGAAAGCGGACGGAAAGAATAACACGACGTTTAAGTGGACGCCACGGATGCCCCACTTGACGGCGCGTTGGGCACGCCCCGCTGCTCAGAGAACGAAGAAACTGGTAGCGTAGCTCCCATTATCGATTGGTAGCGCAGGTAGGTCCCTTCCTCGATTTTTAGTTCGTGCAGCCACCGCCTGGTGCCGTCGGTATGTGAAAAAGGTCCAATATTCAATGAAGACGCTCGCTGCAACAGAGGCCAGCAAATCTATCGTGTCGTCTGCTACCAAAGCAAAAGCGGAGTGTAAGACTTCAGAGGCCGGATTCTCAAAGCGAACTTACGACGAAAAAAGTGCGTACGACATATTTGAGAGAAAATCCGTATTCTCGAAACGAAATTGTCGTAACTTTTGCGCAGGTTACGACAAAATCCTACGACAGCTCCGAAGCTGTCTTACGCACTTTTACGATCAAATCAACATGGCCGACAGCATCGCACAGTTACTTGGTCGCGACGACCAACGGATATTTATTTTTCTACATGCTCTTCTCGCGCGTCCCGACTTCAAGCAGCAAGAAAAAGGAAGAAGTACTTGAAGCCGACCACGACGAACATCAACGCTGGATCCACAGACACCCGGGAAAAGCAACAAAGGCAACGATCCCACCGACCAAGCGAGCTCGGCAGAATAGGCCTAGCAGGCACTCCGACCGCTCCGACCTGTTCGGGCGCAGCATTTCTCCGACGGTCCTTGGCCAAGACCGTCTGCCCACGACCGGCAGGCTTGCTGAATGGAATATGCCCGCGTGACCCTTTTGGACCCTTCCCGTATGAATAGTTTGATCGCTAAACCAAATTTCAGAGGTCAATCTCTTTCCCTCGTCATCTCGATCTCCTTGTTTTCCGAGGCAGCGGTGACGAACGCTGTCGTCGAAAAGGGACTCTCATTGATTCTATCTTCTTGTTTTGTGTGATATAGAGCTCAATAAACGCCGTATGGATTACCTTCGCAACACGGTATGTACACTTTGTTATTAGTATGCCATTTTTATTTTGACACGGCGCTACGTCACTGTCGAGCTATAACAGTCCGTGGTAGCTACGCGATGATGGTCATACCTTTCTTTGCCGAGTGTCATGTCAGTATCGAGTTGCAATCGTAAAAGATCGGTCCCGAAGCGCTTGCCAAGACGCGGGCTAACAGAGCGAATTCAGCACTTCGATCGAACGCTCGCGTCCGCTCCGAGTATGAAAAGGTATTTGCGTGGCTCTTGCTGACACTCTCGTAGTTCAAACGTATCTTTTTTTAACGTCGGCTCGCTCCTGCATTTCCGAGGCCGCGAAAAACGCCGCGGCTATTGGTTTCTATCTATGTCGCTTTGCAAACGACTGGCACGGCGCTTTTACCAACAATGACAGGTGTGTTGACTTCGTAGCAGTCAACGAAGCGTTTAAATCGTGTTAGCGTCGATATATCACTGCACGGACACGAACCCCAGTCAAGCGGTGGTGAAAAGGCCGCCTGTGTTTATGAGAAACAGCTTGAACACTAAACGTTTACACACAGACAGGACAGGACATACATAGGGCTGACTATCAACGAGTAGTTAGCCTGTGTTTGTTATTAAAAATCCACGTGCTCCGAACTATGCCGAGCTCTCCGATTGGTTGTTCGTGTTGCCGAAGACGCCGTCGCCATAGCAACAACACCGGAAGTCGTCGTTTCTCCGTAAAAGGTCGTAACTTTCCTCCTCTCACTTAAGAACGCGTTTGTGAATACCGTTTGCGCCTCATCTTACGATGATCGTAAGTTTACGAACTTCGTAGCTAAGTTGTCGTAGGTAAGAGGTTTTTTATGAATCTGGCCTCAGAAATGGCTTTTATCGTTGCGATACGACACTGAGACGACAAGAGCATCTTCATAATTAGATATCAAGAAGTTAGGTTGCTTGCAAATTTTTTTTACTTGTAAGCAAAAATCTGGCCTCATGTGGAGTCTCCATGCATTAGTCTATAGCAACGCCCCTAGCAACGGTTTCTTTGGATCCAGACGCCTTGTTGTGACGTCATCACTTACGGGGTCAATAATAAAATGATTGAAAGCCAGGGGGCTTTTCCGGACTCTATGCTGAGCACACTCTATCGGCTCTAGGACTTTTGTCTCTAGCCATAGCCAGAAGGAGTACGTTTCTTTTGTTTGCGAAGCTCGGCGAGTCGGCAGTGTTCCCGCGCAAGGCCGAGGCTTTCGAAATCGCGATCCGCACCATCGTCCTATGGTTCAATCAGTGGGTTCAATTGCCGTTCGCTCGTGGAAAGTAAACAAAAACAAGAGTACGCTATAGTATTTTGTTACTTCTTATTGTGGAGAATGGAGCGTGTTAAGCGTTTGCTGTCGGAGTTGCCCAATCGCCAGAAAAGGAGGAGAATAGCGCAAAGAGTGCATTTCGGACGAAATGGCTCTACGCACTCCGCGGAGAGCTCATGTCACTAGGGCCACCCTTTTCGAACGGCGCGTGTATCACCGGGTGAGCGTGTTAAGCCAGCAGTCATGGGCACGTTACCGGTAAAAAGTAACAGTGTTATAGTTACAGCTACCTAGGGGAAAAAGTAACTCTATGACAGTTACAGTTAGAGGTTTCAAAAAGCAACGTGTTACAGTTCCTGCAAAAACAGTAACGCCATTACTTTCTCGTTACAGTACAAAAATTGGACACAAGAAACCGCAAATCAAAACAGCATTGTTCAATCCCACCCCTGCCCGTTTTGATCTGGATGAGCATCGTACCGGCTGTGCGGTCGTGTATCACTACTGCGTGGTGCACGTTAAAGACCCCAGGCTAGCGGTTGTACCAGTTGTACTGCACTGGCTAAATCGCTCATCTAGAGCAAGTGACTCGCCGCAACTTTGAAATGGCTGACCAGCTACACGCTGTGTAAATACCCGCACAACCCAAATTATTATTACGAAACAATATTATTTTATTGGTTACACTATAGTGAGAAGAAAGGTAAACTGATAAATTAGAAAAATTTAAACCCGAAGGGTGTTTTTTTCGCGTCATTCGCCGTTTCAGCATTTTGATGTGCATATTTTATTTGCAATAATTGTTATATGACTTATATCTTAGAATCAACCGTTTTTCAAAATTGTCATCGACCCACGTCGAAGTCAACGTTTTGGTTTATTTTCACTCCGAAACGAATGAGGACACAGTTCGTCACAATCGGAGCTGCGATGGTTTCAAATCACTAAACCATCTCCTATCATTGTTTAGGATTCCTCTTCACTCGCCGCGAGAAATCAAAATCGAGCCCATATGCTCACTTCAAAATGATGGTTAATTTTGCCGTGAGCTGTTTACTTTGGCGTTGTTGTCAGCGATTCACGCGTCTGTTCACGAGGAGTGAAAATTGAGCCTAAATATTTTTCGATTAACTCAGGATGAGCGGTGGAGCGGAACACAGGCGTGCCGCGTGCGCGTATGAAGGCTCCCTACGTTGCCTTGCCGCAATCAGCCCCTAGCGGGCCAGAAAGCATGGGAACCCCAGTTAGCCCCGCCCCTGTCCCTCCGTTGCCGGGCGCGCTGGTCCCTGAGTTGTTTTGCCTCCAGTCTCTCCTTTATGTGCTGCCATTCCCTTCCTTCGTGGTATTCCTCTCTCGCGGCAATCGAGAGGAGCCACCTCAGCCTTGACGTGAAGTAGTCCCATGTCGGCCTGGCGTCGGTGTGACATTCCACCATGGCAGTGCGCGCCAACCAAATGGCCTGTAGACCCAGCAGGACAATTGCCGGGGCCACGTCCGAATTGTCAGCACCTCCGAGGTGCAAATACTTAAAGGTTATCCACTCGATTTCAAAGTCCTGCCCAAATGCCACCCTGAGTTCGTCCCAGAAGAGGTACGCGTTTGAGCATTCGACGAATACGTGTTGTATCGTCTCACTCGAGCCACACAGGTCGCAGTTCGTAGACCAGGGAACGAAAAACCCCTCGCGTCCAACCACACCTTCACAGGCAGCACCTCGAGGTGGAGTCGGACGAAGAAGTCCTTCGTGGATGCCGGGACAGGGAACCTCCGCACCCGCTTGAAGAGCCCAGCTGCGCAAAGGGGGACCGGCTCCATTCTGTACAGGGGCACTGGGAGGACGATGGCGAGTGTGTCCCAGTACAGCGTCTTGCGGCTGGCAGCAAGGAGGTACTCCCATGAGAAGTGGACCAGGAAGAACTCGACTGAGGCGGCGATTTCTGCGTAGAACCGCAGACCCGCTCCCCTGGTGGTGCGACCTGTGGTACTGACCATCCATCTGCCGAGGTACGGGTAGCCGAGGTGATGTAGGGCACTTAGAAAGAGGGGTCACGCCTGTCTCTGAAGAGAAGGAAGCGCTGCACGTGGAGCTTCAGCACCACGTTCACCAGGCCCAGACCTCCGGCCGCCAAACTGAGGAAGAGGTTGCTACGCCGCGTCCTCTCCATCGTCGACCTCCAGATGAAGCTCGCCCAGCTTCGGTGAATCCGATTGGCTGTTGACTCGGGGCAAACGGCAGCTTGTGCCCAGTAGAGTATTGCTGGATATGAAGTGGAGTTGCAGACGTACGCTCTATTAAAGAGCGATAACCGCCTGCCGAGCCACGGGGAGAGCTTCGCCTGAATGGCGTTTGTCTTCTGCCGCCACTTTTCCACCGTGGGCCCACGTTCTCCAATCGGCGCACCCAGGTAGCCTTCAACCGTTGTTCTCCATTCGATGTCTGCGAAGATTCTGGGCGTCGTGGCCCAATCCCCGAGCCAAGCACCGATGGACTTCCGCCGGTTGACCTCTGCTCCAGACACCTGGGAGAATACCGCAACGTGCTGCAGAGCAGTCTCAACCTGAGCCTTGGAGCTGCAAATCAAGGCCACATCATCGGCGTAAGCCAGGAGCTTAACGTGTTGACTGCCCATCTGCAGTCCTTGTATGGTTGAGTCCCGGATGATGGCCCGGCAGAGGGGCTCCAGTTGTAGGGCGAAGAGTATGGGAGAGAGCGGGCAGCCCTGTCTCACCGAGCGGCCTATTGATATGGAGCGCCCTTTATCGCCATTGACGAGAAGTCTCGTCGATATGTCTCGGTAGCAGAGGCCCACCCAGTCCAACATTTCGTCCCCGACCTCACATTTCTTCAACACAGCTCTTAGGAACTCGTGGGACACCCGGTCAAAGGCTTGGCTCATGTCGAGTTGAAGGACCGCCAAAGGCTGATGTCCCTCACCACTTGCCTCCCTGACGATACGCATGGTGTGGAGGTTTCGCGCTATGGAACGCCCCCGTAGACCGTAAGCTTGATGGTCGCCCACCACGCACCGAAGTCCAAGATCCAACCTTCTCGCCAAAATTTTGGCAAGAATTTTGTAGTCCCCACAGAGAAGGCTGATGGGCCTGTAGTCCGTCACTGCTGGATCGGAGGCGTTGCCTGCCTTTTTCGGGATGAGCACCGTAAGACTTTCCCTCATGGACGGAGGGAGAAGTTTTCGCTGAAAAATATCTTGGTATACCTCTACCAGTATGGGGCAGAGGAGGTCCGCGTACCTCTTGTAGAACTCTGCGCCGATTCCATCCGGTCCGGGCGCTTTGTTGCCGGACAGCTTCTTGATGGCTCGCCGAACCTCAGACTCCCTGATTGGGGCGTTTATTAAGTCCTTTATATCTTCCGGGACGGTGGCAAGCTCCTGGAGGAGCGCGTGGTGGGTGCTGGCATCGCATTCCTGTTTGCTAAAGAGGTTTTTGTAGTGCGATTCAAAAGCTGCAGCCACCTCTTCCTGCCCGCTCACCTGGTGGCCCTCGTACCGCACATTCGAGATGTGGTTTGCCTGCGCGCGCTTCCTTTCGAAGGTCCGGAAAATCTTCGTGGGCTGGGTCTCGCCCTCCAGGTTTAGCTCTCGGCTTCTCACCTGAGCGCCCCGCAACCTCTCCTCCAGCATCTCCTGAAGGCGTGTCTTGCAGTGTCGAATATCCTCAGCGAAGGTGCCAGGCCTCTTCTCCTCTTCCTCGAGTATGATGCGGAGTGTGCCCGTCAGAGCCTGTTCTTCCTGTCTGGCCTCTGCTGCCTTGCTGTGTGAGAAGGCCTCGGCAAGCTCTCGCAGCTCTCCCTTGAAAGCCTCCCACGTGCAGGCGTCCACCACCCTCCCGAAGTTCTCCAGGCGTTGCTGCACCCTCGCTGAGAACTCTTGGCTGTCTAGGATGGCCATGTTCATTTTCCAGGACCCTCTCACACGACGCTTAGTTGCCACGTAGCTTCTCAGCTCGGTGGTGACGAGGCCATGATCCGAGAAGGGCACCATCTTGACACCGTAAGAATCCGCCCCCGCGAGAAGTCCGCCGGAAACGTAAAGACGATCTAGCCTTGCATGGGACCCTCCCTGCCATCTCGTGTAACGCGGCGTGAATCCCGGGAACCTAGAAGTGACGTCCACCAGGTCGTTGTCTCGTAGTACGTCGCGAAGCGTAGTGGCACTGCTGTCTTTTCCGGCAACACCACCGGCCCTGTCTGTAGAGCTGAGCACGCAGTTGAAATCTCCCCCGAGCACGATGTTCCCAGGGTGTCCAACATGTGCCTCATCGTCTCGAAGAAAGCCCGTCGCTCGCTTAGGCTGTTCGGAGCATACACCGAGATAAACCGTATTAGCTGGTCACCGATGAGGCAGAAAACTCGTTGTGACCATTCGTTTTATACGAGTTTAGCGGAGTGCGTATAGCCATTTCCGTCCCAAGTGCACTCCGGAGTGCGTATAGCTTTACTCTAGCGCAAAACGCTCGGAGGGAACTTGAAAGGGGAGCACAGCATCTGGTGGCCAGTTTTTCAGAGTGTTTGATAACCTGTACGTCAGTGCTAGTGCCCTCCAGTGAGCTTGGAATCTTCAAGGCGACAAGTCTCAACAGAGTACTCGTTGTGGAGCGTGAAATACATCAAATGCAAATGTGTCTGCTTGCCACATGGACAGGGCTCCTATGCTATTTTTCTCTTACTCACTTGCGTGCGTAACACTATCCCTCTTCTGTATGTGTTCTGAGTGGAAAATGTTTCAGAAATGGCTTAGAAAGTAAATGGTATACTTCTTCTTTACAGATAATGTTTCATGTTGTTAACTTCATGCAGGACGGTGCTTTCTCAGTAATCCCATCAAATTGGTTGAAAGGTGACCACACAGCTTGGCCACCCTATAGGCACCAGGCTGAAAAAGGCTGCAAAAGATCGCGAAGAGCCCTCTCCTGGCTGGGCTTTGCACCCATGCGTCATGGGATCATCTTGTAAGTCCAATAATAGAAATCAAATATTATTTCTGCGGATTGGCCAGGTTGCTGTTTTTGTTACTTTTGTTGAGTCACTGCATGCAGTTACAAATATGTGGACATGGTACCTAAGTTCGTTGAACCCTTTGACTGATTATGTTCCGAATTCTGAAGCCGGATTAATATCTGAATAAACCGGTTCACAGCACCTTGGAGGCTTCACATTATCAAATTTTCTAATCACACCCACCTTGGTGGAAAAAGGATATGCCTCCTCCATTCAGAATTATGCAGTACATTTTTCTAATGATCTGTAACATTTATTAGCCTGGAAGAGACAATTTAGGCTAAAAATACACCTTTTTGAGAAGCATATTTTTTGGGACATATGTTATGGGTTTCTCATTTAATAAGACTGCAAATTTGTTTAAAGAACAGCCTGTCTTTGAGGTGTGGCAACACTGGTTCATGCTGTAGGTGAGAAACTTCCAGTCCACTATTATTGCCAGTCTCTTATATTTAATATGCGTCACACAGTGGTCAATATGGCATATGAATGTGTGCTGGTACTGTGCTCATCCAGATTGAAATAAAAGAGGTAGGCGTTTTTTCTAATACTTCAGTCATTAAACTGCATGCAAACAATAACAGTGGGCTAAAAGAGGATGAACGCACTAGTGTAATAACACCAAATGCTTGTGTTCAGATGCTGACACTAATGTAGCCCACATTTGTGTGTACATAATGACATTCAAGCCAATCTATTTCTACCTGATGTTGCAAGCCTATCTGTTCAACATAAAATGATCTGGGCTTTTGGTGTAAACTGTTGGTGAGAATAATGCCTTTATGTTAACTATGAAGTGCTCATAGGCTCACATGATCTAGACGTAACATTGCCGTAAACTACAGTATTGAGTTTCCTTCCCTCAGTGACATACGAAGATGCCAAGTGCAAAGAAAAGAAAGCAAACGAAACATCCGACCATTGAGAAAACGGTGAGTGCTACAGATTCTATTTTGGCATAGGTTGACTCCACTTTTTATGGAGGCAGCTGTATACAGCCCTTCAACTGGAGTGCTCAATATGTGTCCGTACACTCATTGTCCATTGTACACAGGATGTGCAACATTATCATTGGTACATCTGCGCGGCAAGAGTGCGCTCAACAGTATAAAAAAGCACCGGAAGAGTGGAAGTGCTGGGGTTTGAGCCTGTGTCCCTCTGGTTGAAGCTGCGACGTCTAATCTATTGAGCTTTCACTGCACGCTGTACACGTCCCGGAGTGCGTGTGAAATCTTCCAGAAGGCAGTTGACAATGTGTTCGTGCACATATGGTGGGACAATGCACAGAAGCGCGAGGGGGGAAGAGAAGAAGCGCGTGCTTCGGTGTTGCAAGACCTCCAGGTCTAGTTGACACGGTCGAAAGGCATGTCACCTCATTTACTGGATATGCTAATGTTTTCTCTTTATATTTTTAAATTTCGATATTTACATTTATGAATGCTGAACCTGCTTCGGAGCAGGCACGTAGCCAGGGGGGGGGGGGGGGGCCCATGGGGCCCAAGCCCCCCCCCCCCCCCGAAATGCGCGCCTCAAAAAAAAAAAATTAGATTAAATTTTTTTAGTGCTTATTTCGATGTTTATGTTTACTTTACTCCCTCATGGTGTAGTGCGCCTCGAATATGTATTTGTGGTGGCCAATAAACAGCTCGAAGCTGACCGGCAACAGAAAGAATAAAACAAACTCCGGACAAGGGACGACGAACATTTCTTTCAACTGGCAACAACATGAATGAGCCCAAAAGCACTCCCTGCAATTCAGAACCGTCAATAAAAAATGAGAGAAAGGGTGTGCAGTGTATTACGTGCGTGTTCGCCACGTCTTCCTACACCGTGGCCACGTCTAGCGAACGTGACCTATTGAGCCAAACAGCGCCGGATGTAACCGGAGACGCCGGGAGGGAAGGGCCAGGCGGCGGGCAACGGAGATGCACGGGTTGCCTGGAAGCAACAGACTGCGCACGGACCAGACAGAAAAAGAGATCATTGTTACCAACACGCTCTGCAGTTAATGCACGAAGCTCGTTCTTTGTTTTCAAGCTCGCCTTTCTTCACTCTTTTGTCGCCATTCCGATTCTGGATCTTTTGGTGGTTGTCCAAACCACCCAGACTCTGGCGACTTCACAACTAAAAATGAGTAGTTTCGTATGCCGTATTTTTGTCGCGTGAGTGAGAAATCTGCACACTGGTGCGTGTGACTCGATCAGTTGGCTAAGCATGCGATCTTGAAAGTCGGTCATGAACAAAGACTGGTCCAGTCAGGGCTCGCGGGCCAGCAAGCGACAAGGGTCATCGTTGAAGTTGACAAGTTTCTTCTCCAAAGTGCCAAAGGTATGAATTTCATGATTTCATATTATTATAAGCGCCTTTAACTGGAGCTCATTTATTTGTGCTTAATATGATTTTGTACGTGCGCAGATTGTCTACCGAATGCTCGGAGGTAACATTTCCGGCGCTTTTCCAAACTACACTCGGCTGTCATGTCGCGGAATAGGTTGTATCACAATCGGGGTCCAATACTGCCATAACTATTCCTGATGGAAGATAAAAGAAAAAGGATGTCCTTAGTTTTGAAATTTCCTAGCGACATCTGAGCCTCTGGTTTCACTCCGCATGTTTCACGCTAGATAGGATTCGCCTGGCAAAGCTACTCTGACGCTATCGTTGTGTTTTTCAAGGCCTTGAGCCCATATATATTCTTGTATTCTCTTTTGCCATTTTGATATAATATTTACATCGGATGATAGTACAATAAAATGCAAAAAGTTTGTCAGATAAATGTTGATATTCAACAAACCATATTTCTGGAGAGTCTTAACGATGACTTTTTGTGTTGTGTAACTAGGAGGCAAGCCCCGGGCCGTCGCAAGCCTCTTCAAGCGGAGAGCTAGCAGCACCAGTCCTGACGCCCGAAAATGCAGCGACGCTCCAAGCTGAGGAAGACAGAAAAACGGCCATCCCAATAAGTCAAAATGACATTGGGATGTTCGCTAACCGCACAGATATTGCTGATGACGTCAAGAAACGGGCCTATTCTAAAGTATGGACACCGCCACCAAACTATGAGTTCGATGTGTCAGTGTCAAAGGGTGGCAAGAAACGCAAGTTTCAGTCCCATTGGCTGCAGCGCTACAAGTGGCTTGCATATTCTGATGTGCAAAAGGGCGCATTCTGCAAGACGTGTGTCCTCTTTCACCCCAAAACGGGAGCTGGAAAAGGCTCTCACCAAGAGTGCAAGAGCCTCGTGACATCACCCTTTACAAGGTGGAAGGACGCCATAGAGTCGTTTGAAAACCACTCAGGGACAGACTACCATAAGAGGGCGACTGTTGACGCCCAAAGCTTTCTCGATGTGATGACAGGCAACGTGGACAGCATCCAGATGCAGCTCAACAAGCAAGCCAAAGAGGAGCACGAAAGCAACAAAGCCAAGCTGCGTGCGATCGTTGAGACTGTTCTGCTATGCGGCAGACAAGACCTGGCACTCAGGGGTGACAAAGATTCCGGGCGGCTGACTCTGGAAGAATCGGTCAAAAACGACGGCAACTTCAGGGCACTGCTTCGCTACCGAGCAAACGGAGGGGACTGCACCTTGGCTGAGCACATTCGAACAGCAGCTGGAAACAATGCTCTCTACACAAGCCCTACAATCCAAAATGAGATCATTTCCATAATCGGGAACCTAATTCAGGACAAAATAGTGGAAGCGGTACATAAAGCCGGATTTTTTGCGGTGCTGGCTGATGAAACGTCAGACGTGTCGCAAACCGAGCAATTCTCCTTGTGCGTGAGATACGTGGAGCCTAGCACCATGACAATACGAGAAGATTTCCTTTGTTTCGTGGCCGTCGAGGATGTTTCTGCTTCCAACTTGGCTCACACACTGAAACACGAGCTTCTAAAACTTGGGCTGAATTTGAAGTTGATGAGAGGTCAGGGATACGATGGTGCCGCGGTGATGAGTGGGGCATTCCGCGGTGTGCAAGCGCTCATTCGCGACGAATTTCCAACTGCGTTGTACACGCACTGCTCATCGCACTCCCTCAATCTCTGTCTGAGTGACGCCTCGGCTGTTCAAGACATTAAACGGGCCTTTGGCACGATCAGCGACATTTGCTCATTCTTCAGGGCTTCCCCGAAGAGGACTGCTCTTCTCAAGAGGCACCTTGAAGAGTCGTCACGGTCATTCTGTCGCCTACGGCGATACTGTGAAACGAGGTGGGTGGAGCGTCACGAAGCCGTTTCCCTGTTGAGCGAAGCACTGCCTCAAGTAGTAGCCGCTCTGGAAGACCTCATGGAAAACTCCCGTGACACGACAAGCACTGCAACCGCGTCTGCTCTCCACCACCGAGTGTGCTCCTTTAACTTTCTCATATGTCTCGCTGTAAGTGAGAGGTTCTTGGGGCTCACGCATCACCTGTCGGAGTACCTGCAAAGCACTTCTGTAGACATGAGCGTCGCCTTAGAACACGTCGACTTGGTACTGACTAAATTGGAAGAAATGTCCGCTAATTCTGAAGCAGAATTCAACACAATTTTTGATGCCTGTGAAAAATCAGCGAATGACTTTGGCGCAACTTGTGAGATGCCACGAGTAGTAGGCACGCAAAAGTATCGGGCTAACCAGTCTGCAAGCTCTGCGCGAGAATACTACAGGCGAGCGACGTTCATTCCCTACATCGACGATCTGCGGGCTTCTCTCGAGCGCCGTTTTGCAAGCCATAGATCAACGCTCAAGAGCCTACAGTTTGTTTTGCCAAGACAAGCTGCCAAAGGCGACTTCGAGTCTGTGCAGCCGGCAATCGAATTTTACATCGAAGACATGCGAACAGCGCACATTCCAGCGATAAGAGGAGAATGGGAAATTTGGAAAGCAAAATGGCAGAGAGCAACAGAGGAACAATTGCCGCGGTATGCGACAGACGCGCTATTGCGCTGCGAGGAGAGCTTGTTTCCCAATGTACACACCCTGCTGAAGATTCTGGCGACACTGCCAGTGACGACTGCGACTGCGGAACGCAGCTTCTCCACTCTCAGGAGGCTAAAGACGTACCTGAGAAACCGGACAGCTGAAGACCGACTTAATGGGCTGGCTTTAATGTCAGTTCACAGAGCGCCAGTAAGCGTCGACGAGGTAATCACGACGTTTATGGGGAAGCCACGCAAAATGAAGATCACAACATAAGTTGTATGTTTAGACTTGTTCCAAAGACAATTTTTCTATCATATTGTTCAAGAGAAAATACAACAATCAGTGAAGTGTTTGCAGCACTATGTTAATATTTTGCTTTTTTTTCATTTGTTCAATGCACTCCTATTTTCCATGTGAAGACGACCGTGTTAATTTTTTTCATTTTAGAGTTCGTTTTGTTCATGACTTTCCCATGTGTAGACGATCGTGTTAATTTTTTTTTCATTTTAGAGTTTGTTTTGTCCATGACTTTCATTCATGTACTTTTTTCCCTCCAAAGTGTAGTCAGGCGACAGGGCGACAGGACCTCGCGAGCTGCAGCAATAAAGCTTTGAATCCTGACTTCCTTGTTTTTTATGAGATAAAAATGTTAATAAAGTGCATTACTATTATTATTATTAATTCGATTTTAAAATATGGAGTATTGTCGCTAAAAATACAATTCCAGGGAAACAGTAAAATAAACTCACTTATTATGCCCAGTAAAAAAAAAAAACAGGAAGACAGGAAAGTACAACTACAGGGTAAATTAAGAAGCAATAAAGCGAAATGAAATCAAAAGAAGTATTTTAGCCTAAAAATATCCTTTTGTGTCTTATATGCTCTGATTGAAGGTGCTTTTCTAAAAAGTGATATGGTACTAGTCGAGCTCTGGTATATTCAAACATACCATATACCAATATTTAGATGACCAGGGGTGGACGAAAAAAGCGTAACATATAATTTAAATTGGGGCTAGTAGAGAGAGTTCATTTAATGCAATAAATAATGTTGCCACCGCACCGTGAAAACAAATCCTGGCTACGTGCGTCTGCACCCTTACCATTTATATGGCTAATTTTCGGCGAGGGCTTCGCAGCGGTGGCGTTGCGAAGTGCTCGATGTTTTCTTTTTGGCGAGACACGGGAAAAGTAATGGGAAGGCTATTTCTTACTGACAAGTAATTAAAACAATTGTCTTTTACGACGGTAATTAGTAGCGGTAATTTAGGAAGCATTAGCTTGTAGTCTATTACATTTATGATGCAACGGGGACAAGTTTGCTCCAGCGATAGCTCGTACTCGCCCCCCCCCCCCCCGAAAAAAAATCCTGGCTACGTGTCTACTTCGGAGCCAAAGGTTCCCTGCTCCGGTATCTTTATTTGATCAGGAGTTCGAACAGCATGCTTTTTGTCCCTCACATCACAACTGTGCTACATTTTGTGCTACTTCAGTACACTCTTTACACTGCGCTGGCCTAAGTGTATCTTATAATTGTTATAATTGTGAGTCAAGGAGCCGTGACTGACACTTCAGTGTGAATATTCATACAACCGATTTCCTTTTGAAGTTTTCTTTATAGCTATAACACTTATTTGAGACTTTATGAATTTTAACGACTTTTACGCAATGATTTATATAAAAGAATCTAAATGTTCTCACATATTGTTTTAGTTAACATTGACACAATTTAGGTTATCAAATTCCCAGCTTCTAATTATGATTTGTTCGAAGAGCTAGTAAGATTGTTCACAAACCTTTGCTGTAGAACTTACGGATCATGTGCTCAAACCCCACCCCTGCCCATTTCGATTTGAGTGATCATCATACCGGCGCACATTTGTTTATCACTTCTGTGTAACGCATGTTAAAGACTCAGACTACCAGTTGTACTGCACTGGCTAAATGTCTCCACTCTGGCATAGACACATGCGCATCATTTGAATGGCTGACCAACATCACGCTGTCTAAATATCCACAACCCGATTTTTTTTTTTTGCAATTCTTTATAGATTTGAGTATACAGAGTGTTATTTTCTTATTTTTTACCATATTTTGAAGAAATAAGAGCTGGTAGCTATGTGGATGCCGCTTCACTGTATGTTTGCTGGGGCTCAGCGGACATTAGATGAGGAGATAAATGTCACAGTATGTTCACTAATTAACCAAAACCTGATAATTAACTTTTTATTTGATGGCTTAATTGATCATGTTGCAATTGCAGTTTTAAAGGGAGCAATCAATAAAGCCCATCCCAATTGAGGCAATTTTCGAAAAGACAATGAGCTTTGTGATATTCATGGTTAAAATTTTGCTATTCTTCGCTTAAATCAAAACTGCGCACCTGATTATGCGTGGTAGAAGAGTAACGTCACCACTTCTGTCCATCTGTCACTATCTCAGAAGCGTGACGCCGGCGCGTCTATTATAGGCACGCTACGGAGATAGTGACGATGAATCTGAAACAAATCCATGACTCGTCTACGAACCATAACCAGCCGCGCCATTCAGTGGGCGGTTTTTAATCAAGCGAAAGACGGTAAAATTTTAACAATGAATATCTCAGTGGTCGTTGTTCTTTTTTTTTTTTTTACAAACTGTATAATCGGGTTAGTCTTTACTAATAGCTCCCTTTAAAACTGCAATTGCAGCATAGCCCATTAAACCGTTTATGAAAAAGTTAAGTAACAAAATTTCGTTAGTTAGCCGACATACTGTGGCGTTTATCCCCTCATATAACGCCCTCCAAGCCCCACAAACATACAGTGAAGGCACCATCCACGTAGCTATCAGCTTTTTTTTCAATTTTGTAAGGAATTAAAGGAACACCCTGTATAGCTTTGAATATGCTTTTTGCAGGAAGGCGCTGGCAAGAACACCTCTGCCTAGAGGTGACTTGGCAGAAGGAGGCAAGCACTTCGTTTTACTCTAATGTTTATAGTCAGCTTCTTTCAGTTTGGCTTTCCCTTTTATAACTACTTTCCAGGCAGTGACCTTTGGTGTGTAAATTATGTTCCTTAATATGTCAGTTTGTCACCCTTTCCCTACACTTGGTGTAGGGAAAGGTGACACTCCACTCTATCCTGACACCAAGATGGCGATAAGGGACTGTGTGCCATCTAGTTTTATGTAAATGCTCCTCTTCCTTCTCTATTCATTAATGTGACATACGTTTGTTTTATGATAACTTTGGGCAGCAACAGATATGGTAACATCAGTGGCAAGTTACTCTAGTGGTTTTCTTCATTGAGCTTATTTACAACTATTTTCACAATCTAATATCTGTGTATATAGAACTAAGCGAGTAGATGTCACACCTATTCCTGGTAAACGTCAATACTGCCTATGAATAGGAGCTAAATATTTTTATTATAATTTTCGTCTGTGTAATTACTTGTTTTCCCTCTTGCAGTTGCCCTACGGATGCAAGAATGATCTGTTTGTAACACACCTTTTCTTATATCTAGTCAATTTTATTTAGTTCAGAGTTACTTTCAAACTACATGTTTCTGCTGCTAACTTAAGCTTGCTTGTTACCATTCATTATACTTACTGAGAAGTTGAGTATGTTTTTTAGTGAATCTGCAAATGTTTCTGCAGTATATATCTGGTCCTGTTGCTGTAACCTTTTTTTTACAATTTATCACAGTTTATTTTAATCAAGTTAGCTGAGCTAGTCATTGATTTTAGTCTTTGTTACTCAAAGCTTCTACTGAGTGCAATATAAAACTTGAAAGATTTATGAAAATAAACCCTATCTCACTAAATCTTTTGAATTCTTCTTAGTGTCCTACTTCATGGTCAGTGACAGGTGCCTCTTAAAGGGCCGCTAAAAAGGTAGGAGATGCATAGGACACCCATGTCATAAGATGCATTTTCCTAAAAAAATCAATTATAACAATATTTAGGATGCAAGACTCATTTTGGCAAGACTAATTTTACATGGTTGCCTGAAAGGCAGTTGCTATTTCAAGGAGATTTTCTTTTTTGTAACTTGCTATTGGCTGGAAGGAAGTGATGGAGAGGGATGTGCATACTTCTCCCAGCAGCCCCTGCTTTGTTCTCTGCTTGCCACGAGCAGATGCAAGAGAAGAAAGTAGAGTGGAGAACTGCTTTAAATTGTGTCACAGAGCGGAAATATTGCTGAAATTATACTGAATTGGCAAATGCATATTGTGATGTGCATGTTCTATTAGTCAGTCTGCTTCTGCTGTGAAGGATCGATAATCCACTCCAAAATAATTCAAAACCTTGCAATTGGAGAAAAACTTGTAGAAAAGTTATCATGCAAATCAATTGCCCAATGGTTGGGGATACTGGTAATCCATGAAATATTTTACTTTTGTGGGTTGTGGAAGTTTAATATAAAATAAATTAAAATCGACACTTATAAATTTTGAGATATTGAGTCTGAATACTTTCACTGCTGTCTCCACTATGCTCCGTTTCACTTTGTTAAAGCATAGTGAACGGTATGGGCCATCCCAGCCGATCCAGCGCCGGAAGAGTATCAGATGACCTTCCGGTTGGGTGGAGCGGCAGGCGCAGCTCAAGGTCACATCACACTCGACGCTGCATTGACTGGGATGGCTCGTAGTGTATGCTGCGCTTCAACTGAAGATGAAACGGAGTATAGCTGCTAAATTTGGCTTTAGAGTTCCGTGAGGCATAGATATTAAGAAGTGACATTTTTGGTACCAACATGTTATTGTCAATAAGTGCACTGCTCAACAGTTACTAAGGTGTCAACTTGGGTATTAAGGCAACTTAGGACAAGCATTTTATCGTCAATATACCGATTCTTTAGCTAAATGTGTGTAACCTCTGTTGGTTATAAATGCTAATTATTTTGGGAATTAAAATCAATGTTTGTCCTTTAAGATCATCAGAAGTTCTTTATCTCTCTGTCACTTGAGAAATATTTTTTCTTCCTCACAGAGTTTACTTCAGAATTAGGCTAAATGTAATTTTTAGTGTCTTCTCTCCTCAGAAAATTCTTGTGCAAGAACATGGGAGTGACAAACATCTGAAAGTTAAACATTCTGATTGGCTAAACATTTTTTTTAATAAGTTGAGCTTTTTGTAAAAGCTACCACCTCGAAATAAAACTGGGATAGATCGACATGATTGAGAGCAGATTACAGAAAAGAGTACTCACGTTTTCTCAAGTGAAGTGAATAACTTCTAAGAGCGGTTCAGCAGCAGTGCTATTTGATGGACGACTTTCACACAGCCGAAGGTGGGGTGAAATCGCTGAGAGAGCTAGTCTGCGACTAATTTGCCCGAGACGAAGAAAGATAGAAGCGGGCTAGCACACTGCGGCTATGTATGTGTGCTTGTCCGTTTTTCTTTCCTTTTCTCGGATAAATTGAGTTTTTTAATGTAGCTCGAGCCTCATGTAGAAAAGTGGTGATCAATGGCAATATATTGGGTGTCTCAAATAGTGGCCAATCTCTTTAAATCGACCACAAAATTCGGTTTCTTAACCTATCGCGCTAGGATTTTTGCGAGCGTTGCCCACAGGTGGTGCATTTTTTCTATAAAAATTGCAAAGAGCGAACTTACTGAGGAAAAAGTAAAGAAAGAAATAGGCTCAACTCCTATGGAAATGCAGCGAAGTCAACGGTCTTCAAACAATAGGGCGCTCTATTGATTGTAGACCCGTGCTTCCGCTGGGTTTCCATAGGAGTTAAGCCTCTTTCTTTCTTTACTTTTTCCTCAGGTAAGTTCGCTCTTTGCAATTTTTATTAAAAAAATGCACCACCTGTGGGCAACGCTGTACAAAATCGTAACGCGATAGGTTAAGAAACCGAATTTTGCAGTCGATTTAAAGAGCCTGGCCACTTACTTGAGACACTCGGTATAAATAATGTTACACGAATTTTGAGGACAAAACATACCACAAATGTTTGCTGTGTGGTTATTGGAAATATATGAACAATGTTAATAAATTATGTTCCACTAATGTTGAGGGCATAACATACCACAAATGTTGAGGGCTAACATACCACAAATGTTGAGGGCATAACATAGCACAAATGTTTACTGTGATGTTACGGGAATGTTTTCAGATAACGTTCCAGCGACATGACATTTTGCGGACATTAGCCACGTATACACAACATTGGCGGACCACATTCCAGTAACATTGTGGCAACATTCGGTGCTACTAGGGAGGGCTACTGGCTCTTCCTTAGGTGTACCACACTGGAGAAAGTCCTTAATGCGATGGCTGGCTTCTGCTTTGCACGCATTGACTTTGTGGGCCATCATTATGCGTGTCATCAATTGGTGAGGCACACCCTTTGCTGACGTGACTAGGCTCTTAAGTTTCCCTATGCTCGTTTCAAAACGCAAAGCATGAATGTGCCCAGAGCGGCCCTTGCAGTACAACTCTTTTCGCAAGATGAAGCAACTGATGCACATTTGACGTCATCTCTTTTTCTGAATAAAGAAATTGAACTCCTACAACAAATCGCACCAGGCAGTCCGTGCTGTCACTAATGTCGGCGGTAGATACCTCTTCTTGAAGAAGCAGGAAGGTACCCCTCACTAGCAGGCTGAAGTGGGTTAGGTAGCAATCAGGCAAAATGCCATCTGTGCACGCCAAGCTAAAGTAGAGGAGCCACTGCTGCCATTCGACAGCCTTCCAGTACTTCCTCAGCTTGACAGATCTAGGCAGACGTGGCATGCACTGTGGGGGCTCGATGTGACAGAGCCGCTCATCAATCTCTTTCTGGAGTTGTGGCGATCCAATGTAGTAGGCTGTCCCAACATTGGACAGCCACAACTCTAGAAATTGGCGTGTCACACCAAGCAGCACACAGTGCATGTAGTCCGGGCTGAAGCTCCATACAATGCCGAAGCCAGGTAAGTTGATCAAGGGTGATGGCCCCTTGAACCCACGAACATTCACGCCAGTCCGAAACGCCTCCACCATGTCGCTCTCAACTTCCTCCTTCGTCCTGTCAGGCACGCTGGTTATGCCAACGGGGTACTTGACTGTTCCTGTTAAATACATTTGAGGTGAAACAAATATAATAGCAAAAAAAGCAAATAGAGAGCCTTCGTTATTTCCTCCCTAAGTCCAGTGCCAGACATTGATCTCCACCTTACACACACACACATAATAAAAAAAAAGTATTTCATATACATGCTCTTATGATGCGGAAAAATTATTCTGCTAGAAAAAAAATCTGTACAGCAGAAATGGAAAAGAAGCAGAATTAAGATGGGCAAGAGACAATTAAGGTTGCATAGTCAGTGCCTTGCATGGGTAATGAATTATGTGAACATTCTGATAGGCTGTGCAACATTAACTTATGAGCCTATCAATATAGTCAGAGGGTTCCCTGCATCATATACAACTTAATTATTTCACCTTTAACAGACTTGCCTGGGTGCAAACAATAGCTGCACCCAAAGTAGCCATTGTATTGTACCCTGTTCTACATGAGAGCGCTGGCTGGTGCATCAGCTCAGCTGAAGAGTTGAGGCAGTACACCTGGAATAGAAACAACTTAAGCTATAAATGACAAAATTATACAAAAGAAAATCCCACAGGAATTCTCTAAGATATACAACTGCTGTTACTGCAGAAAATAATAAAAAAGAGCTCAAATTCTGTATGTCATTATGAGGCACTGATCCACATATGTAGCTGTAAGCTGGTTAGGAATTAAAAGTACATCTTATATGTAAAAAAATGGAAGTTGAAAAAATAAGAATTTTTTTCTAGATTGAGTATTACTTGCAAATAAACCAACAAAATTTATGATTAAAAATAACAATTTAAACCAACGGCCGCTGTGGTTTTCATGAGAAAAAACATTACCTTTAGAGTGGAACGTTTCTTCATCACAGGTCCATGACACACCAGTCTGAGCGAGTGAGTCCATCTGCTTAGTAAATGCCTGCAGCACTAGCAGTGACGTGATTGCTGCGCCAATTGCGCCAAACTGCGCCAAGGGGCTAACCCTGATACATCCTGCTACATTTCGCCAAAATATGGGTAATCTGCGCCAAGCCTGCGTCGAAGGACCAATTTAGGTTGCCTTTCAAAACCGAAACTAAACTGAGTACTGTAATTGAGCAGACGTGTGTTATTTATTTATTTATTTATTTTCAGTGCCTACCAACGGCCAGAAGCCTAGGAGGGTAGAGCACCAAGTCACATTAAAAAGGTGAAAGCGACAAAACAAATCCAGAACACAACCCGACGACAACGCACTATATCAGATTGTCAACGCTTATCTTGAATGATATGATGTCGTCATTAAAAAAGTCAACAAGGCGCGTATCAAGATGATTAAAATAGTTCTGTATGCGAACTACAGGAGAGAAACAATGCATGGGATTAATGGCAAACGTGCGGTTGTTGCGAAAATGTCTAACAGGCACATTTAGATTGATGCAGGACACAATGAAAGGACAGTCATAATACCCATGCAAACACTTGAACAAAAATATGAGATCACATCTGCCGCGTCTTGTTTTTAACTCCACCAATCCTAAGCGATTGAGCACATTCACATATGAGTAGGGCTCGGACAGGTCTTGTCTTGCGTGAAACGTTCGTGCAAATCGTTTTTGGACACGCTCTAACGTCGCTGCAGCAGTGGCACTAAGGTTGTTCCAGACAACTGAAGCAAAGTCTAATTTGGGCAAAATAAGGCTTCTGTACAATACAAAGAAACATAAAGGATCGCGAAACACAGAACTAAGGCGAGTAACAATGCCCAACACCCTAAAAGAGGCTGACAGGATCATTCCAACATGACTGTTGAAGTTCAGCTTTTCGTCTAGCATAACGCCAAGATCCCGCACAACCGACACACGTTTAATAAGAGCGTTGTTTAGACAGTAATCAAAAAGAACAGGAATGGTTTTGCGTGTGAACGAAATGACCTGCGTTTTACGAAGATTTAGGTCAATCTGATTATCTACACACCATGTACATATAGCATCGATGTCGATTTGCAGCAAGGCGCAGTCATGAAAACATTGAACTTGGCGATATAGCTTCATATCGTCGGCGAACTGGGACAGGGTGGAGTGCTGTATCACCTCATGAATGTCATTAACAAACACATTAAAAAGCAAAGGACCTAGATTTGAACCCTGCGGCACTCCGGAGGGAACCGAAAAAAAGTGCGACTTGGCTCCCCCGTGGGAAACGCAGTTTAGTCTATCTCGAAGATAGCTAGAAAACCACGAACAGTAACAGACACTTAAACCATGAAAAGATAATTTACGAAGTAAGATTTCGTGACTAACACGATCAAAGGCCTTACTGCAATCGAAATAGACTGTATCAGTTTGTTCTCGACAGGAAATGCTTGGCGCCACGTCACTCAGGAAAGTGACAAGGTTAGTTGCAACGGAACGGCCGCTCATAAAGCCATGCTGATTCTCAACTATGACTCGTTTGAAGATGCTAGACAGATGCATGTGAACAACTTTTTCAAAAACTTTTAGAATGCCGGTAACAAAGAGATTGGTCTGTAGTTAGCCACAGAGGTAGGGTTTCCTGACTCCAGTAATGGAATCAAAACGCCTTTTCTTCCAAGCGCTCGGAAACACAGAATGTTTAAAAGACAATGTAAATATGTGAACGAGCAA